>CAJVPK010000139.1:0-58020 GCA_910592015.1 Diversispora eburnea | reverse complement strand
ATATTCGCAAAATTTTGCCACGTGAAAATATCAAAATCGATAACCTTCGAAGGTTAGCGAAGACCTTCGAAGGATAATATATCGAAAAATAGCGAAATACTTACGTTAACGTTAACTTTCGAAGGTTATCACTAGAAAAAATTTCCTGATGCTACCCTAGCTCATTTCTCAGCAGATATTTATTTATGGATAATTTTTTTTTAAATATAATTTAAAAAAAAGATCAGCAAAAAGTTTTTTCTTAATAAGGAAAAGTGAATTTTATTATTATTATTATTATTAAAAATTTAAAATAAAATTTTTTTAAATAAGTCACAAAAGAATTACAACAATAAAATAAACAAAATCAATTAATATCAGGTAATACAAGATGATAATTGTGATAATCACTTTATTAATATAAAATTTAAAATAAAATAAATATAAAAATATAAAAATTTTTTTAAATTTTTATTAAAATTAACAAAAAATACTATAACATAGATAATTTTTTTTTGTCGCAGTACTTTTGTGAGCTACTGTATGATGATTGATAATTCTAAATTTTGTAAATTTCTTATTTCTTTATTTTTAATAAAAAAGAAGTTAGAAATTTTTCAACCAAAATTAAGGATAGCAGTTTGTACAAATTGTCATAAATTATATAATTCAATGATTGTATGTAATAATAAGAAAAATAATAAGTTAATAATTATGCATTTCTGTTATGAAGAATATCCTAATAATCCAATACCTACCTATAAGAATTTATGTAATAATGAACTTTTCTTTTTCAAAAGAAATATGAAAAATATGATAATTATTTTTTGAATATTATATCCTAAATTTTCAATTAAACAACAATTAAGTATCATGTATTGGAGATCAAGTTTTGAAAAAATGCTTAATCAATCGAGTACAAGAAATTATGATAACAATATCTATGTTGATATATATGATGGGAAAGTTTGGAATTCATTTCCTTTTGATGGTAGCAAATTTTTTAGTCTGGAAACTGTTGTCTCAAATTTAGGATTATTATAAATTTAGACTGGTTCCAACCTTTCAAGTATACACAACATAGTACTGATACTATTTATACTTCGATATGTAATTTTCCTAGGGTTAAAAGAAATAAGTCTGAAAATATAATTTATTTAAACTTTCTCCTAGAACCTAAGGAAGTCGATAAGAATCAAATTAATTATTATCTATTACCAATAGTTGATGATTTTAAGAAATTATAGGAGGGATGGAGAGTTTCTGAAATATATGAAAATAAGGATAGGCTTGATATAAGAGTTATAACAATAGTAAGTTTTTCTGATATTTCAGTTACACAAAAGTTATTTGGGTATGAATCTTCAATAATGAAATGTTACAGGTGCTCAAAAAGAAGTTAATATAATAAGACATTTAAAAAGACCTACTATAGAAGTATACAAGATTAAGAACAATGGTTATTAGAACTAGCAGATCCCCAGTTACATAGAGAATATGCTCAAGAATAGCTTAAATATAATACCAGAGAAATAAGTAATACTTAATTCAAAATCATGGAGTATATTGATCTGAATTACTTTGTCTTTCATATATGGATCCAATTAGATTTGCAGTGGTAGATCTTATACATTGTTTATTCCTTGAAGTTACCAAATAGATAATTCAATTTATATTTATTAAAGAAAATAAGTTAAATTCTGAGCAACTTCGTATAGCACAAAGGAGAATGGATAATGTTTAACTTCCATCTAATATTAGTTGAATCCTGCCAAAGGTCACTATTGAAGAAAGATTTTTAAAGCTCACTGCTGACCAATAGAAGACCTTCATTATAATATATGCAATAACAATTCTATAGGACATGTTAGATGATAATGATAGAAAGATTTTAGGACATTTTGTTTGGACATGTAACTTATTGGTTATTAAATTTATTACAGAAGACGATTTGCAAAAAACATAAGAATGATTAAGGAATATGTTTATAAATATAGAAAGAACCTATGGACCTGAATTTATTACAAGTAATATCCATTTATCAATGCATATTCCTAAATGCATATAAGATTATGGCTCCATTTATAGCTTTCGGCTATTCCTATATAAGCGATTAAATGGATATATAAATACATCAGGAAATTTTTGGGAGCAAATATATCCAGATATTTTTCGGTTTAAAAAAAATTTGGATAAATTCACAAATTTATATAAATATATTCACATATGTTCAGATTTTTTCGATTCTCAAATATTCAGAACAAATATATGTGATACTTATTTTGGATCAAATAACACTTATCAAAGTTTAATTTTTTTATCAAATCATTTAATTTATCCTAATAAACAAAAAGAAATTAAACAAATATTAGTAAAACAAGATTTATGACCAATCAATAATGAATAATTTAAGCTTGATTGTAATTTTTGTAAAGGAAAAAATAGAGTAAATGATTTAACATGTACAAATTATTATGCACACAGGTTATTATCAATGCAATCAGATTTCAAAAACTAAAAATTGAAAATTGAAATAGCAATTGAAGAAAGAGATTATAAATGTATTTTTTATCTTAAATTTTATTTATACGTGTTGTCCAAATCCCAAATCATTTGGGATTTGAAATGTCAAAATTCCAAATTACTAGTATTTGAGATTTGGGATTTGGGATTTCGGCAAAAAATACTAATCATAATTTGGGATTTTGGCATTTGGGATTTTAGCATTTGGATTTTGAATTTGGGTGGCAGGTATAATTTTATTGTGAATTAAATTACATTGAAATGTATTGGCGAGCTGCTAAAAGATTTACACTAGAATATTATAATTATACATAGGTTAGATTACAAAAAACAGTTTCTGAAGCTTTAGATTCTGTACCTTTAATTATGATTAAAAAATTTACACAAAAATCTCAAAGATATATAGATGCATATAGAAAAGGTTTAACAAGTAAATTGGTAGAATTTGTAGTAAAAAAATATAAATTACATTGAAAAGTACCTGATAATATTTATAATGAATTAAAAGATTCCTTTAAATAGAATAAATAACATTTTATTATTTTTATATATATTTCCAAATTTATTTTATATATTTTTTATATATAATTCACCTGATTTCAAATATTAATAGTTTCGTTAAAAATAAGTTTTATAAAATTTAAATCAATAATTCTAAAAGAACAAGTCAATATCTATCATAATTATTAGATAAAATTTTTATTTTAAGTCTTTATCACAAGCCTTAATCTTTTAAAGTTGGTCTTATTTTAGTGTTAAAATTTTTGGTTATAGATTGGATATACTGTAGAAAAAAGAAAAGTTTTAGAGGATATCAAGTTTGAAAATATATATATTAAATTAATTGACAACCATATAGAGATAATAGAAAAGTTTAAATATTCAAATATATGCTATAAAGCTAATAAGAAATAACAATTCAACACTATATGTCTTATTCTCAATTAATATTTGAGTGTATTGAATAAGTAATATTTTTTAAGCCATCAAGAATTTTTTTGGTATGAAAAATAATGAGTAAAAAAGATTAATCAAGAAAGTAACGAAATGGTTTAAAAATTAATGCTCAAATGATTTAAAAATTAATGTTCAAATGGTTTAAAAATTAATGCTCACCAAGAAATAATTATTATAGAAATATAAATATATAAAAAATTATGTTTTGGTAAAGTACTAGGTAAGAAATATTTCAAGTAAAAAAAGTAAGTCATCAAGGAATAATTATTATAGAAATATAGATATATAAAAAATTATATTTTAGTAGGACTTCAGATAAGAAATATTTTGAGTAAAAAAGTAAGTTATCAAGGAATAATTATTACAGAAATATAGATATATAAAAAATTATACTTTGATAAGGTACCAGGTAAAAAATATTTTAAGTAAAAAAAGTAGATTATCAAAGAATAATTATTACGAAAATATAAATATTTAAAAAATTATGCTTTAATAAGGTATCAGATAAGGAATATTTTAAGTAAAAAAAGTAGGTCACCAAGAAATAATTATTACAGAAATATAAATATATAAAAAATTATGCTTTGGTAAAGTATTAGATAAGGAATATTTTGAATAAAAAAAGTGAGCCACCAAGAAATAATTATTATAAAAATATAGATATATAAAAAATTATATTTTGATAGGGCACCAGGTAAGAATAATAATTTGTCACTATATATCTTATTCTTAGGTAATATTCAAGTACATTATAACAGTTAGCAATTTGACACTACATGTCTCAATTCTAGTCCTTATAGAGAAATTAACTAGAAAACTAAGGGTACTATATGTCAGGTTTGGACATAACTATATTTGTACTATACTTGCATGCAAAATTATTTTGGAATCCTGAAATTGTAATTTCTGAGAAAAAAGTTAAAGTAGTTTTTCATAGAAAAAAAAAAATTGATATATTTAAAACCTGAAATTTTTTGATCACCCAGATTTATTCTTTGATTAAATATATACATAACTGAATTATTTTTTTACTTCTATATATAAAATAGATTCTACATAAATCTCAAAAAGTCAAAATATCTCAAAAATCTAAAATCAATTTTGAAAACATGTACAGGCATAGCCCTCACATTGGGCTTGTAAATGACTTGAGTTTTATAACACACCCATTATTCGAATAACTTGAGTTTTATAATTGATCTATTATCCAATTGACTTGAGTTTTGTGATCTAATATACAAGTTGTCTATTATTCAAATGACTTAAGTTTTATGATACACCTATCATTTGAATAACTTGAATTTTATAATTGACCCATCACTTGACTGACTTGAGTTCTACAATCTACACATCATACTTAAGACTATTATAGTTCAATTTAAGTTATTTTTAATTTATATAAACTAAAAATGACTGAGAGAAAATTTATTCTTTTTATATTATTTGATTTGATCAATAAGTTGATTAATAAGTTGATCAAAATTTTGGTTAATAATTGTGTCAATCAGTTGATTACTAAATTCATTAATAAATTGACTAGTAACTGAACTACTATAATCTATATTATTGATTTATATAATTTGTATTATACTAATAAATAGATACTAATTATAACTAATAAATAAAATATATTAAATAATTATATTAACAAAATAAATAACAAATAAGAAATAAAATAATAATAAATAATAAAAATTATTAAAATGAAGAAAACTTATAGTAATATCATATTTATATGCTAAAAGTAAAAAGTATAAAGTCTAAAATTTCTTGTCTCTTGATTTAAAAGAAAAATTAAACTTTTTATATACATGTTGAAATCTATTTTATATATATAAATAACCTAGATCTATTGATTACAGTAAGATTTAAAGATCTAAAGATTTAAAAAGAATAAAATAAAACAAAAACAAAACTTCTACTTTAAGTACTTTTTTGGTCTTTGTTAAGTTTCCTAGTTAGCAAGGTAATGGTAGCAATCTGATTTCACTATGTAGTGATCAACTAAGCTTGTATGATAATTTTACAAGTGGTCAGTAAAGGTGTGACTTCTGTAGTATCTGCAGTTTATAGTTGTCAAATTACATGATATATAATTGACATAGTAAAAGATCATTAGATCATTATAAATATAATTAAAAATTAGAATAAGAATTTCAATAATTTTACTAGAGCAATTTTAAGAAAAAGTATACAACGGGAGCAAATTTGAAATAAGGTTACAAGATAAGTGAATAAATATTGATAATAGAAGTAGATAACAAATAAATATATATAAATATCAATAATTATTAATATTCTAGAAACAAAAGTAAGAAAAATGAAAGGTATGACAAAGAAAAATGTATATATAGAAAAAAATAAAAAAAATAGTAACAACATTAAACTGGTATACTAATGAAAATGTGTTATAAAATATAAATCATGACATTGATGATGGTATCATATTTCTGTTATCATGATATATACCTTAGTGGAAATAACCTAAACTAAATGGAAATAACATAATTATATTATTTTCACTTAATTTTTAGTCATTGGAAATATAGTAAAAATAATTTATTATAGATATTTGTATCAAATTGGTAAACTTTAATTAAAAAAAAAATATATTGTTATATTTGTATAAATATAAATAAAAAGCAGCTTGTATTGTGCATAATTGTACAAGATAACAATAGTATTGAATCTAAATTTATATCTGTGATAGAATTAAATTTTTAAATATATTCTAGTAATTTATCTATAATTAATATTATTTATAAAAATTTTTTAAAACTGAAATAAGATATTCTAAATTGAATTGAAGAAAAATAAAATTATAAAATGATTATTATTTGAAATATTATTTTAACCATTTTAAATAAAACAAGATAATATCACTATATTTATTGTTCATGTTGAAGTCTTGAATAATGAAACTTTTTATTTTGTTAGATTTGAATATATCTTCAATTTTAATCATAAAGTTTAAAGAGATCAGTATTTAGTAATACAAATTATTAATAAGTATAATATTAGTATTTATATATATTAATGTGAAATTTTAAGAGAAGAACATTTTGACATGTCACTTAAAAATGTATGAAAAAAATGGTTATATGTCAAGAAAAGAATCCAATGGTATTATTTAGTTTAACAAATTTAATTATATAATTTATAATAAAATAACGAATGAAAATTTCTCTATTTACACAGGTCAAATATGAAAGAATTACTGTACCAAAAAGGAATTTTGATTTTAGCTAATTTATAATATATAGGATACAATAGCTTTACTGATTTTTAGCTGATCTATAATATAGGAATTACCATTTGATACAGTGATTCTTTTGTATTTGACTAGTGATAAGTTAAAGTACTTTATCTATTTAAAAAAACAAATAAATAACTGTTTAATCAATTGTCCCATTACCTAACTAATTGTTCCACTGCTTAATATTTGATAACTAATTTATTTTTCTTCCTTCTAATGTTCAATATAGTTGTTTTATTCTATTTTTTTTTTAATTCCAAAAATGTAATACATTAAAAACGACTGATATAATCCCGTGATTCTGAATCGCTAAATTATAATTGGCTAAAATCGCATAGGAGATGAATAAATCTTGATCACTGGATCAAATTTTTATTAAGTCACTGTACTGTATCAAAAAAAATAACCATAGTTTGAAACCTACGTAATATGTCATAAAGACGTAGATCATAAATTATAATGACGAACTAGTTAAAAATATATGACGAGACCTATAATTATTAGTTATCAAGTCGACTTTAATATTAATTAATCAATAATAATAGAATAGACTTTCAATCAATCTTAACCTTAGTCTTAACATTAACATTAATAAAAATGAAGACAACTTCACTTGTATTTTGAACAATAAAACCTAATAAATCATACTTTAGGTGTTTGGTAAAAACATTACAATTTGATATTTGTTAATCTTAGTTGTGCTATGTGTAAGTAAATATACATTCAACAAATTATTCATTATTTCCACAAAGATATAGTAATCTCAACGTACGCGTCACGTACAAATTAATTCAATAAAGTACAACGCACTAATTTATTGAAATGAATATTTATTTCCTTACATTCAAAACCACAAAAATCATTGTTACGCGTAACGCCACCCGATTCCATCATCTACTATTATAATTATATTCTTTATTAGTTTTTAGTTTTACTTGTACCTTAATTGCAATACCTTTGATCGAAGTTAATAATATTAAACATAAATCCAAGATCAGAATGAAATAGTTAATACCTTATAAAGAAGGCGCGAATTAAATGAAGAAACAACAAGTAATTTACCTCAACTCAAAATACAACTATTCCTAAAACTACTTCTAGAGTCAAAACTCCAAAGATTGTGGTGAAATTTACAATCTTTAAAGGAAAACAAAATGAGAATGTAGTTGCCTGATTATGGCAAATGCAAACAGCTTTTGCAGCTCAAGAAATTGAGGATCAAACAACACAAATTTATTATGGGTTAGAAGGTTGAGCATTACACTGAAAACAATGAGTGTAGAAGAAGAAGTTGCTTTTGAAGATTGGGAAGCGTTTGTAAATACTATATGAAAAGCATTCCAATCATCAAAATCGTCAAAAACAATTAAGACAAACTGAATCAGTACGTACAAGAATATACAATTCAGAAATATAGTGGAAAAAATTGATGAAATGAGTGAGTAGATATATGCATTTTACTGATGGTTTAAATCGGAAACCAAGATGGAATTGAACTATCAATCGCCAGATACCTTTGAAGATTTGGAGAAGGCAGATCTACTTACAATAATTTTTCATCACAACAAACTAGAAAGTTATCATTGATCTCTAGAACAAGTTGATGAATGTTAACAAGAAAATTATGTTAATCAAAAATAGAAATAAAAAGATAAATGAAAAGAAAGTAACTTGATTTAAATGTGGACAAACTGGTCGCTAATGTAGAAGTAAAGGCAAGCCAAGAATATTTATAATAGAAAAGAATTGATCATCATCATCATCAAGAGAAAGTATAAATGATGAAACAATGGATCGAAAAGGTTCTTGTTCAAGTAAAGATAAGGGTAAAAGGTAAAGGAAAAGAAAAAGCCAGAAATAGTAAAGATCAAAGATAATAGGGAAAGGTAACTTAAAGTTAATGGAAAAGTAGAAAAATATATAACCTTTTGTTGACGTATCCTTATTTTCATTTTCAAACAAAAAATAAAAAATATACTCTCTAGAAACACATCAATTGCTACATTTTTTTTTTTTTTTCCAATTGAGTGTCCAGATTATTCTTTAGGTAACAGTTTGGAACAAATTTTAATTTGTTCATTCATGACTCTGAGTTTTTCTTTGTATCGTAAATTCTAAAACAAAGAAATTTACATATTTGAATAAATAAATATAATTTTATTGGTTGAATTGAAAATCAGTTTCAGGTGACAAAATTGAATGGGTGATATAAATATACAAATCAGCCACGTTACTTTTAATGGAACCAATCATACCAATGTATTATTTGTCTGGGCTGCATTAAAGTTTTAACTGATATATCAAAAATGGTAATATATATTTTATATATACATAAAAAATCAAATAATTAAATACATATTTGGTATTTATAGTCTGCTATGATTTACATAAATATGGTAAGTTTATGCAAAAAAATTCAAGCCCTATGACAAAGCTTATAAACAACATTGGAAAGCAATTTAACCCAAAGAAAGGAAAAAAGGCTTTTGTTGTAAATAAAAATATCATTAAATTTATCATTAAATTTATCATTAAATTTATCGTTATGAATTTCTTCACCTAAAAAGAACATTTCTCCAGGTTTAGATTTCATTTATAACGCCATCCCCAGATTTTTTGATCTTACCATTTGAGATCCGAGTATTATTTTTTTTACAATATATAATTAATTTTTTTATATTCATTATTCATTTAATGTAAAATTGAAAAGTTAATAACAAATAACAATGAAGTGATTGGCATCGTTATTGATTAATTTGATTACTTAATCATCAAATCAAAATTTCGTAAAAAAGTAAATATGAGAATACTGCATTTTTTTTTATTGCATATTATCAATATTATCAACAGATAATTCTATTTTCTTTATCCGACATATTAATTTCGTCATAAAAAGTGCACTCATTCCAAAATCTGCATAATTATTATAGCAATATGTTATCTAGAATTATTCTTAAAACATGTATTTATCACGTTATAATAAAAACTGTATTTTATCAAGTTCCATTTTTAATATTACAATAGTATTGTTTGAGAAGGCGTAAATTTTTAAAATATTATATAAGAATCAAATTTACCGATTTTTCTGACATTAAAAAATAATTATTCTCCGTCATTCATTTTTTTTATTATATTAATAATATCCTATAGATATTATCAATATTACACTCGTTAAAAAAAAAAAAAAAACCGTCATTGTCGCCGTTTCATATAAAGTTCAATCAAAAAATCAAAGAAAGATATGAACGTGACGATAAACACATTAATACATAATGAATGAAATTGAGAATTTTCCCCTTTCTTCCTCTTCTCATATTTTGTTACGTTGTACGAAAAAAATCATCATATATATCTCTGTGCGCGTATAAATAGAATTCTTTCATTCTATGTCTATATCATGTGACGACAAAAAATCACAAATATATAAATATTCAAATATCAATTATATCAATTATATTTTGAATAATAATAATAATGTGTAGAAAAAGAAAAAAATAACAAAAAAAAATAGTAAAATAACGAAAATAACGACGACGGAACATTATTATTGAATCTTCGATAAATCATTTTTTATTATTTCCTTTTTCACTCGAAATTGTTTAAAAAATTTTCTTTTGAACCTTGTGAACGATCGGAATTTATTAATACCTTGTGAAATTTAATTTGTTTTTTTTTTTTTAAAAAAAAAAAAATTCGACTTTTTGTATATAGCATTTATGTATATTGTTTTTTTTTAATTTTTTTTTACATATCATTTTAATCTTTTTATTCCTTGTGAACGATCGAATTTCGTTATTAGAAAAATCATAAGCTAAAAAAATCTGTAAAATTATGAGTTAACCTTTATGACTTAATAAAATAAAAATAAAAAATATGAATTTTTTAAAATTTTTTTACATAGATCGTCACTTTTACATGGAGTGTAATAATGAGATAATAATCGTAATTACATAATAATTATCCAAATTTTTTTTCCTTAATTTTTTTTCCTTAATTTTTATTTAATAATAAAAAACGTAATTAAACGTAATGACCAAAAAAAAAAAATAGATATATATTTATATATTCTATTTAAAATTTTTGTCTTCAAAACTTTAAAATCTAAAAAATGTCTAAAGAAGAACAACCAAGTAATAAATATATAATATCTTTTGAAAGAATAATTTATTTATAATAATAATGATATATTTATAGGTAATCCTCCTGGAGAAAAGATGTCAACCATGAGCGCAATGCTGGATTATTCAGCTAATGCTATTCAAAATTTTGATCCCATTAAAAATGTTCATGAACATATTTGTGGATTCCATTTCTACAGGTAATTTCATTTTCTCACGAACTTCATTTATAATAATATATATATATCATTTTTTTCTTTTTGAATTCGAAAAAAAAAAAATTAGTCATGATTCAACTCGTCAAGTTGAAGCGCATCACTATTGTGCTCACCTTAACGAGGAGTTTCGTCAATGTTTAATTTATGATTCAAATAAACCCGATGCAAAGTTGATTGGCGTTGAATATATCATTTCAGCTAAAACTTTTCTGTGTAAGAAAATATTTATGTGTATAGATATTGTATATATGGTGATCCCCTCCAAAAATAAAAAGGTGTGATTATAATGAAAAGTGACTATATAGAGGAAAAACCCTAAGGGTTTTTTATATATTTCGCTACTCATAACTCATGTCATACAAACAATCATTGTTTTACGTTTGTGAGTAGTGTAATATAACTGGATTTATATTATGTGATTGACTATAGAGGGGATCGACTGTATGTGTAAATACAATAATTAATCATAATAATAATTATAATAGCTCTTCCGGAAGAAGAAAAGAAGTATTGGCATTCTCACCAATACGAAGTAAGCGATATTATTTTTATAATAAAATATATCTTTAATTATCAGTATATAATATCACTCTTAATACTTTATATTATATGTTATAGGTCAAGTCCGGATTGATAATTACTCCTTTTAACGCGATGGTTCCTAATGCTATAGCAGAATCAGCCGAGAAAAAGATTATGGAAGGTTTGGTTGATACTTACGGCAAGGTAAAAAATAATAATTTGAAATTAGTGACAAATTTTCATCTTTCTTCTAAACTTATCAATTCTTTTTTTTTTTTTTTAAAAAAAAAAAAAATGACAATAGACTTGGCATTTCTGGCAAATTGATCGTGGTGATAAGTTACCATATGGTCAAGTATCTCTTCTCTCTAATAATAATAATAATAACAAAAATAATAATAAATTTGTTAAAAAATTTTTTTTTGCGTAATTTAGGTCCACCACAGTTAATGATGTCTTTTCTGGAAGATAATCAAGTATCACAAGATTTAATTAACGATCGTGACAAACGCTTCAACGTGTCTACTTCTGACAAACGTGATAAACGCGCTTACATCAAACCTGTTTATAACGTTAATCCCGATGCTGACCATTGGGCTCATAGAAAAGATGGAAAAGCCTATAGTAAGTACTATGTACTAGCATTACTTTGTTCTCGTGATATTTTATTTGTCTAATATCAGTAAAATTACCATTTTTTATTAATTAGCATGTGAAATGGTTCCGAAAGATATACGTAGATAAATTTAAGAAAGCGATACCTTTTGACAATGAGTAAGTAAAGAATTATGATATCACATGTACTTCTTGTTCATAACGATATTCTTTACAATTATTTCATATAATATAATATTTAGATATTAAATAATAGTCTTACTAAAATTTATATACCAAATAAAATATTAAAGAACCTGTTTAATATTTATATTCTTCATTTAATCAATTTTAAGAAAAAGAATAACGCACGATGTTCATTGAAAACCGATAAGGGACAGCCTTAATTTTATCTAAATAATTGATATACCATATTAAGAATATAGCTTATCATACATAATATCGTCAAAACGTAATAAATAATGCATAATTTTATTGTAAAAATCTATTAATTAAAGTTGTTCAGAATATAAAAAAAAGTTACTTAGAAACCCTGCATACATGTAAATGTTTTTTCTGTATCACAACCTTCCAATCCTAGCGCAAGATTAACATCATCAAGATTTAAGATTAAACTTTGAGAGTTAAAGAGCTGTCGATTTGCTTTATTATTAAAATTCTCGATAAAAAAAAAAAATAGAATGTATCAGTCACTATATGTTGTGGGTCTTTTAATTATTTCAGTATTACAAGTATTTGCATTTCCATATAATTTCATTAATGAAGATACTCCAGTAGAAGGTCAAAGAACTCACGGTCATATCCATCATATAAAAGGGCATAAGCAAATTGACCTCCCCTTTTGGATCAAAATTTTACTTTTGGTTTTTTTGGTATTATTAGGAGGACTTTTTGCTGGTAAAAAATCGAAAATTTAACATAATATTTTGAAGAATTTAAATAAATTATTATTGACATTCTATAAAAATATATATTTTTTTAATATAGGGTTGACTCTCGGTTTGGTAATTCAAAGTTTATTTTTATATTATTATTACATTAAAAATTATTATTAAATTAATTTAAAAATTTCAATCAGATGAGTTTAGATGGAACAAATCTCCATATTCTCTCTAGATCAGGTGATGAAACACAACGGTATTTATCTCTACGATATAATATTTTTTAATTATCTATTTATTTATTTATACAATATATTTAACTTTATAAATCTTATCTATGATTTACTTAATAGTAAATACGCTGCTCGAATTCAACCTATTAGAAGAAATGGACATTTACTTTTAGTCACACTTTTACTTGGAAATGTATTAGTCAATGAAGCCTTACCAATAATAATGGATGATGCAATGGGAGGTGGTGGAGTTACTGCAATTTTAGTATCTAGTGCTCTTATTGTAATCTTTGGTGAAGTTATTCCTCAAGCTGTTTGCTCTAGATATGGACTTGTAATAGGAGCTTTCTTTGCCTGGTAAGTGTATATATAATTATTTTAATTATCTTCATTTAGAAAAAAAAAATGATTTTAATTAATTAAATTATTTTTAATTAAATCAATTGGTTTTATTAATTAATTTATTTAGGCCTGTGAGAATATTAATTTGGGCGACTGTAAGTCATTTTAAAATTAACTTAATATTTAAACCTTTTAAATTCTCATGTTTTCGTTAACTGAAAAAAAGTATATAGTGAGTTATCCGATGGCCAAATTATTAGATTTAATTCTAGGTGAAAATCATGGAATAATTTATAGACGTGCAGGTAAATTTTATTAATTTTGTTTTTTTTAATAACTTATTTATTATTTTGATTCTATTTTGATTTTATACTTAATTAATTTATTTATTAATTTGATTTCTCTTATTTAGAATTGAAAGAATTAATCATGTATCACGAAGATTCCACTGAAAGAGGAGGTGATCTTGTTAAGGATAGCGTTACAATTATACGTGGTGCTCTTGATCTTCAAGACAAAGTAGTTGAGAGTGCAATGACTCCAATTAATAAAGTAAAATTTATTATTATTATTATTATTATTATTATTATTATTGTTATTGTTGTTGTTGTTGTTGTTGTTTTTGTTTGTTATTATTATTCTTCTTCTCAATCTATTATCAACAAGATTTGATTTTTTAAAATATATTATAGGCTTTCATGATACCAATTGACAGTATTATGGATAGAATTACTTTGAGGGAGATTTATTCGACTGGACATTCTAGAATTCCTGTATACGGAGAATCTCGTGAAAATATTTTAGGAGTTTTATTGACAAAGGTATAGAAAAATATATCTTTATATTTATATATATTTAATATATCTTACGTGGTGAAAATTAACTGAATTAACTTAATATATTATAAAATTATTTTAAATTAACTTAATATATTTTAAAATTATTTTAAATTATCTAAAAAGTCTTTAATAATGTATAGTCCGGATGAAAATAAGCCCTTAAATAAATTCCGCATAAATACCATGCCAACAGTTGACGCCAAAACACCATTATTTGATATTCTCAACACATTTCAGGACGGTCGAAGTCATATGGCTATTGTGGTAGAAGAAGAACAAGCCAAACCAATTGGTATTATTACTTTAGAAGATGTTTTAGAAGAACTTATTCAAGAAGAAATTTATGACGAATCAGATGCTCGAGTTGGATTAGCAGTTAAATTAGAAACGGGTGATCAATTAATTATTGCATCTAAAAGAAAACGTACTGGATCAGCGACGAATAATCAAAAAAATAAATTTAAATCTCAAGCTTTTAGATCAAATACCGACCCGATCTTGACATCCAAGGCACCAGTTAATAATTCAAATGATGGTAATTCTAAGGATTTAATTGTATTTGATGAGCCTAATGAATCTTCTTTACTATTACCGAATGCCTCATTGCCAAAGTAAATGGTGATAGATCGGAGAGAATTGAATCTTTAGTATCTTTACTAATGAAGAATGAATGAATGAATGAGACATTTGATTTTTATGAAAATGAATAGTACAATTTCTTTTACAAAGGATGCATATTCATATAGTAAATTATTATAGGAAATATTTATAAAATATTTATTTTATTAATGATTTTGTTCTAGAATATCTAGAATAGATTATCAATAAAATATTTTTAGAGATGTTATTTTTAAATAATTGTTACTGTTACTGTACTTGGTAGGTTTTTTTTTTTTTTTTGAATTCCGATTTAATTTCTAGAGTAAATCTATTTGTCACCAGTGGTGATTGTCACCACTGGGCAAAATTACATAATTCCCTGATCCTAACCCTAACCTAAATTTGTTAATTTTGCCCAACGGTGACTATCACCAGCGGTGACAAACATACTTTTTTTAATATACGAAATAAGATATACAAGAATCATGTGAATGATCAATTTTCACATCATTTGTGCCCGTAATTCCATTCTTTATGATTTCGCAAACCGAGATAAATCAATCAAAGTTTTTTACTGCGACGATAAAAATATAATTTATATATTTTATTAAAAATAATATAATCAATCGTTTCGTTCGTTATTCATTTTATTAATAATAACATTTGTTGAGTAAATAAAATATATTTTTAAAGTATTAACGTGATTTTTACAATAATACTATTATTAATAACATTATTAACATTAAAGTTTTTAATATAACTAATAATAGAACAATATAAAACTTAAATAAACTTAAAACTGCAAAGAAATAAATTAATTCTCTTTAAAATATTCTTCTAACATACTATTTACTTGAGCATTTAAATAATCATTATTCGTATTATTCGTATTTGGTTTGCTATCTCGTGATATGTTTCATGATAAATATGGTTTTTCTTTGAACGTATTTCTCTCTTCTATTTCTTGAAAGTATTTTGACTGCAATTTGGTTTTCCTAATCCGTAAACGAGGCAGATTTAAAGTACATTTTATAATGCTTCGATTAACAGATTCTTATCATTAATTTTAATTGTGTTTAACATTAGTTAAAATTTCCTCTACGTATAATGTCAGATCCCCCCAAAAAAGTGAGAAAAAAAACAGCATCTTGATTGGGAGAACAAATCACAATATTTTGAACAGATGATTTCTTAAAATCGTAACAAAGTACTCCACGTTTTTTTTTTATTTAATATGTTGTAAAATTGAAGAGAATTTTCGTCCACGAAGGATGAACCTTTAAATGATCTCAAATGATATCATCAATTTCTTTTCCACTCAAAAATCTTTAGTAATTTTGATAATTGAAAATGATATTTTTCTTATGAGAAAATGACTTGTTTATGTTCACAAAACAAATTAGCCAATAAAAAGTTAATTAAAAATTCGGATTGGGGGTAAATTTTTAATTCATTTAAATAAACAACCAATAAAAAGTTAATTAAAAATTCGGATTGGGTAAATTTTTAATTCATTTAAACAAACAACCAAATTAAATTAATTTTTAAAGGAGGTAATTCGTTTTTTTTTTAAAAAAATTATTTTTTTTTTTAAATTATAATAAATCAAATTAAAACGATTCGATTTTTTTAAAAAATGACTTTAGAAAAACCGGAAAAATCTGAAGTAATTATAGATAATATATTAGTAGAGGAAAATTCTGAACAAAATGTGAATGAAAATGTGAATGAAATTGTGAATGAAAATGAGAAAGAAAGTGAAAAAAATGAAAAAGAAAAAAATATTCCTTCAGCTATGATTAATTTTTATGTAATAGCAAGTGGATATCTACTTTTTACATTGACAGATTCAGGTTTACGGATGATTATTTTACTCGAATTACATAATCGACGATTTAATGTTTGTATTTTTTTTTTTTTGATAATTTTTATTATTAATATTATTATTATAAATCTCGAATAATAACAATAACGATGATGATGATGATGATGATAATAACGATAATAATTATAATAATAATATTTTTTTTTGATATATTTCAGGCACTTCAAATATCAATAATGTTTATATTATATGAATTCTTTGGAGTTGTCACGAATTTAGGTGGAGGTATTTTAGGTTCGAGACTTGGTCTTCGTTTTTGTTTATTGGTTGGATTATGTACACAAGTTATTGGGATAGGAATTTCATGTGGTTTACAATCTAATTGGAGTTCACAAATTGTTATAATATATATTGTAATTGCTCAAGGGTTTAGTGGAATTGCCAAAGATATGGTTAAATTAGGTGGTAAATCAGTTACGAAGTTAGTGACCAAAGATGATATTAAAGGTCATCAATCAAAATTATTTAATTTGGTGGCATGGTTGACAGGAGCAAAAAATTCTATCAAAGGTGCAGGATTCTTTGTTGGTGCCTTCCTACTACGTTTCGCTGGTTATGTACCATCACTGTTGATATTATTAGGTATGAATTTAATGGTAATTCCCTTTGCGTGGTATTATCTTGATAGAAATTTGGCTGTTAGTAAATCAAAGAAAAAGTTGACATTTAAAGAAATTTTCAATAAGGTATGTTAATCTTTTTTTTTTTTTGTATTTTAATATATATATATATAATTTTATTTTATTTTATTTTATTTGTTTCATTTTATTTTTTATTTTTTATTATTTTATTTGTTTTATTTTATTTTTTATTATTTTATTTTTTATTATTTTATTTTTTATTATTTTATTTTTTTTTATTTAATTTTTTATTATTTTAATTTTTTATTATTTTATTTTATTTATTAATTTAATTTATTTTTTTTTAGGGAAGAGATGTAAATATTCTTTCACTAGCAAGAATGTTTTTATTTGGATCAAGAGATCTATGGTTTGAAGTACCAATACCACTCTATCTTCGAAGTGCAATTGGATGGTCATATATTGGTACAGGAGCATTTCTTGCAGGATGGGTAATATTCTATGGGGCAATTCAATCTAGTACACCAAAATTAATTCTAAAACCAATTAAATTATATCCTGTAAAACATGGTAGATTATTAGTACCATTTACAATATCACTTTTAATAGTAAATTTGATTATAGCATTTTGTTTAACATTTATTAAACTTCCTAATAATTATACTTTAATTCTTGTAATATTATTAGTTGGATTATATTCATTTGCATTTATTTTTGCTGTAAATTCATCAATTCATTCTTTTCTTATATTAGCTTATTGTCATAGAGATAAAGTTGCAATGAATGTAGGATTTTATTATATGGCAAATGCCATGGGAAGGTTAATTGGTTTAGTGATTGGTGGACTATTATATTGGTATTTTGGATTATTTGCATGTTTATGGGCATCAACAATTGCTTTAATTTGTTGTACATTTATTTCTATTTTCCTAGGTCCTATTCCAAATGATGAATTAGAATCATTATAATAAAAATAAATTTTTTTAAAAAATTTCACCCAAAAAAAGAAATTGAAAATTAGTTAAATTAATAATTATGTTTTTCTATTACTACAAAGAATTTATAAATAATATGTGATGAATGTAATTGATGTGAAAAAAAAATAATTTAAACAAATAAATAAATAAATAAATAAATAAATAAAAAATTGTTAAAAAGAAAATCAAAATTAAATCAAAATAAAATCAAAATGATTCGTAATTTCTTTCTGCCTCTAAAACTTTGAATGATGTTTCTTTCAATATAGGTTTACCATCAATAACTGGTAATTTAAAATACATGGCATCATATTCTTCGTTCCTTGCTTTTCTTTCCATAGCCTTTTGTCTTTGTTTTTCCTCAATTACAATCTTTTCCATAGTTGCAGTTGTATAATCTCTTTGAAATAATGCCATTGATACTGGTTTCCATATATTTCTTGATTCGAGTGGACCTTGTTTTATAATAGGTCGTACAATTTTAGGAATTGTTACAAGTTTTTCCATATCTATAAGTAATTTTGTTTCCTAAAAATGATAAAACAAAAAATTCATTATTATTATTATTAGAGAAAGAAATTAATTAATTAAAGAAAAATTAGAAAAAATTAATTTTATTCTTACATCTGTGTCCAATCTTTTGGCATGAACTTTTCCACGCCAACTTCCTATTATTTCGGCCAAAACATTATTTTCATCAACACTTCTTAATTTTTTTATATTATCATCATTCTCTGGATCATATCTAAATATTTTCCCTTCTATTGCAAACTTGGGTTTCCCAAGCCATTTCTAAAAAAAAAGAATAATAAAATATTTTATAAACAAATATATAATATATATATAAAATATAATTTAGAGAAATATACAGTAAATAATTTAATAAATAATTAATTAAAAAATAAATAAATTAATTAATTAATTAATCTTTTCTTTTAAATACCTCTTCTTTATATTCTAAAATAGCTTTCAATTTTGTTTTAGGACATGTCATTATACAGCTTTCACCTAAAACAATGTATAACGATGCTTTTAACCATCCTTGAAGTGAAGCTGTTGGATGAGTTATTAAATATTCTTCGTTTCCTCTTTTGACCAAATTAATATATATTCCTTTATTTTGTTCCCCTGGTCCAATTTTTACAGCTTGTTAAAAAAAAAATTTTTTTTTTAATATATACATATTAGATAACATAACGTATTATATAGTATAAATATAACATATATATATATCTCTCTCTCAAAAATATAATATATAATATAAATATTGTTTGCTTACATGTTCCAGTAAATCTTGCTACAATTTGATCTATTCCATAAGCAGAAACCCCAGTTTCTTCGCAATTATAATGAAAAGCCGATACAGGTGGGTGATGAGAAATTTGTTCATTGAGACAAGTTACTCGATATTTTATCTCATCATTATTATTTGAGAAACCATTTTTGTTATTATTATGATTTATGAAATGACCTCTTTCATCAAATTTTGGAGTTGTCACATCCCAGTGACAAATAAATTGTTCTCCGAGAATTGAATTGTAAGGTTTTATTATTTTTCCTTTCTAATAATGATTAACAATATAAAATATATAATATACACACACACGCATATATATATATATATATAATATATATATTAATAATAAGATTTACAGAAGAAAGAAATAGAATAAAGGATAACAATATAATTATTGGTTACCTACCACATATTTCAAATCTCTGGAAAACCACCATCGAATTGCTGCAAGCATTCTCTCAAGTGGATCATCTGAGTCACCAATACTAAAAAAATAAATAAATCAATTAAAAATAAATCAATTAAAAAATCAAAAAAAAAAAAATTAAATTAAAAAAAATAATAAATTAAAAATTTACCAAATTAAATAATCTGGTCTATCATTATAATTCCAATATTCCAAATTTCCTATAGGTTCGAGTAATTGTGAAGGAAGAGAAATACGTCTATAAAGGAAATTATTATGTTATGTTATTCTATTATGTTATTCTATATTAAATTATTAAATAAGATGATAGATCAAAAGATATAAATATTTACAAGGAAACCATATCTTTAACACCGATGAAATTTTTTAAAAGGCCAAATAAAATTTTAAGTTTATTTTGATCAGGATCAAAATGATTGGTATCCTCGTCATCATCATCATTATTTTCGTTATCTCCCGAACAATTGGTTACTCGATAGTGACGTTTAGAAATAAGTTGGTCAAGAATATCTTCATAAGAAGATTCTGAAGAAGGAGTAGAAGGCGAAGGAGAAGGAGAAGAAGAAGAAGAAGGAGGAGAAGAAGAAGAATTACTGGTTAATGAAGTATTTATTGATGAAGTTTCATCTTTTATGAAATCACGTTTTTTAAGATCTTTATTAGAATCTATTTTTTTGTATTCGCACTCTAAGTTTGAATCCGAACAAACAGAAGAGTCTGACATTATGTTATGTTAATTTCGTAAAATAAATAAATAATAATGAATAATAAAAAATTTATTATTATTTTTCTTATAGAATATCCCTTTTAATCTTTAAAACGAGATAATTAAAAAATAACAAATAAATCAAAGAAAATAATCTTTTAAATTCATTGAGTTGTATAATGAAGTTTATATTAATTGTTAAAGTTGTACAATGCTATTTATTTATTTTTATTTTATTTTCACACGCATTGAAAAAAAAAAAATTCAGATTAATTTGTCTTTAAATCAATGTTCCATTTTTATTATTTAATCTTTTTTTTTTTTTTATTCAAACTTATTTATGGTGAAGGATTTATCATTTTTAAACTTGAATTTTCTGTCTTCTGATATTCGAATGTAACCTCAATTGTCATTGTTCATGATGATAGTTACCTAGTTGAGATTTTTTATTTCCTTTTTTTTTTCTGAACTGTAAAAATAAAAATACCAATCTTTCAATCTTCAAATCTTCAAATAATCATAAAAAATCACTTCAATACACCATAAAAAGAATTGGGTGTAAATATTACAAAAATAAAAAGTTACATTGAACCAAATTGTGTATTCCTTTTTTAAATGATAAAAAAACCTGTTGTAAAGTAATAAAAATAGTAAAAAATAGTAAAAATAGTAAAAAGTAATAAAAATAGTAAAAAGTAATAATAAAAATAATAAAAGTAAATGAAGAAAAATCATAATTCAGAAAATTCAGAAAAAATAAATAAAAATAATTTTAGTTGTCAAAGCAAAAGGTAAAATTTAAAAATGAAGTCAGGTATCATCTTAAAAGAAAATGTTACCAATTTAATAGGTTAAGATCACCACTGGGCAAAATTAAATTTACGTGAGCAAAGTTAGGGTTAAGGAATTATGTAATTTTGCCTGGTGGAATCACCACCCATTTAATTAATAGAAACTTTTTATTTTATTATTGATTACATAAATGATAAATTTGGAAAACTAGTGATACTTTTAAATTTTAAATAATAAATATAAATAGTATTTGATCTCGATGATTTTATCACAATAAAATTTCTTAACTAATTTCGTATTAAATTTGACATCGGTTTTGTGCTGTCTACTAAAAATATATATATATATATGAAAGAAAGAACCTAGAAAAATGAATTGATTTCTTTGTTTAAAAAAACAAAAAAAAAAAAAAACCATAGAAATTTAACCAGTATTTAAAGCATTTTTGGTATTTTCTGTATTTTCTTTGTTTGAACCAATAATTTATTTTATTGCCATATTTGTAATTTATCATAGTTATCTTTTAAGCATGTATGAAAATCCTATTAAACACAATTGTTTCGCTTGAAACTAGGATGTTTTTGAATCATATAAGTAAATAATCATACAAATAAATTAAATGATTAATATAAATAATGATTTTTAATTAATAAGTGTTAAATAAATAAATGACAAATAATTAATTAAAATAAGATAAACAATTATTAAAATAGAAATTTCAATCACATTTTTTTAACGGATACAAGTATCGACCATGTTTCTTTTTTTTCAATAATTTACGGGAATTCCCTGATTTGTATTGAGTTTTTTACTCGTTTAATGTATTACATACAACGGAACAAATTATACATATCCAGTTACACATAATGTAATAATAATACAATAATAATATAAAAATAATAAATTGGTGTTTAATAACAATAAAGCAAAGAATTTGAATCTGTTATTTAAACCATTAAAAGAAATAGAATTTTTAATTTTAATCTGTTCACTTTTCAACTTATAATTTTTCTTTAATATAATAGTTTTTTTTTTTTTTTTTTTTTTAATTTAAAATTTAAATCTTTACATGTCATAATCATCATAATGATAAAGATTATTGATATTATTCTGGCCGTATCAATTTTGTTAAGTGCAATTTCTGGCACTTTGTCATATTCTTCCGGAAGTAAAGTTTGTTCAGGTTTGTAATGTAAAAGACGATGCCTATTTTCATTTTGGAAAAAAAAAAAATTGAAAATCCATTTCATTTTGAGAAATATACATTATTTAAATTTTTAATTTTTTATATTGTAGTTGACCAGAAAACTCTTGAAGGTGTTTCAAATCAACCTATGGGAAAATCAGTTAATACCTTGGGATATTCTTTTTCTAAGAACTTAAAGTATAAAGCTAGTGGCGATTCTTTAAATATTAAAATTCAAGGAAGTGAGGAATTTAATGGATTGTTAATATGGGCTTTAGATAGTGATGGCAAGAATCAAGGAACATTTGAACTTCCATCGGGCGATTATAAATTTGTAACTGGTTGTGATAGTGTTGTGACACATTCAAGTAATTATTATTTTATATATATATATATATTTTGATTTTATTATATATTTTTATTAAAATTGTCGTTATTGTAATTAGACCCCGGAACAAAGGGAAAATCTGTAACTATTAAATGGACTCCTCCAAAAAAAGATGTTGGTGATATCACGATTAATGCAGCAATAGTCGTTACGTTTAAAGGTTTCGAAATTATCAAAACTACTGTTAAATCATCATCATCTAAATCGACTTCTAAAGCGAAATCCACTACGAGTAAATCACCTAGTTCAGCTGCACCAACTCTAACTGCAAATATTTCGCCAAGTATAACAAGTTCACCGAGTGTTACTAAAAGTGATAATTCTCAATTATCAGCTTCACCTTTGTTATTACTATTACTATTAATTTTGACTACTTTAATTTCTATAAATTTTTAATTTTATTTTTTTATATATATCTTTACACATATTTTTTTTTTCTGGAGCAAAAAAATTCGAGATCTAAAATTTTGCAGCTTAATTACTTTAATTACTGTAGATGACTTGTTAATATAATATATTTAATAATAAATAAATAAATAAATAATATAGATTTTTTTTATGATTTCTTCTAAAAAAAAAAAAGAGTGAACGAAACATTATTTTTAACAACGACTGAAAATATAGTAATTACTATATTTAAATGTAAATATTTATAAGGAGTTAAAGGTTGCGTTCCTATATTTGACTTCAAAAGAAATATTTATCATTAGGATGATGCGATGTTAATGAATTAATGCAAGTAATTATTATTATACTAAATAACAAATAAGATTATATAATAAATCGATCGCAGGCTTAGCTTCTTTGTTTGCCAAGAAATAATTGTTGAACATCATTGGATAAAACTTGATTTTAAAGTAGTTGTTTGTTGTGTGTTTAATAAATAATTATACAGTGTTACCATTTTTTTCTTAATTCCGCTCAATCCGTCTGCTTGCGGCGTCAAACTGAAACGTTTTTTTTTTATTTGGGAAAATTTATAAATAAATAAAATAACAATGAATTAATCATTATAATCGAAAAATTTTTCTTTCAAAAAAAAAAAAAAAAAATAAAAAATAAATTATTATAATATTTTTTATTCAGATTAAAAAATGGAAGGCGATGAAAATGATCCCACGGAAATAGTAGTGGAAAACATAATTACTCGAGACGATGCTAGTGAAAATAGTAACAATAGTAATATTTCTTTTTATATTATTTTTTTTTCTATGGATTCTTAATTTTTTTTTCTTATTATTCTTATTATTTATTATTATTTTCTATAATTTTATAATTTTCTTTTCGGAAACATAATAAATGATAATTAATTAATTAATGAATGAATTAATAATTATTAGGTAACAGTAAAAAAAGATTTCAAAAAATAGCGAAAAAGGTCATCAATGTTAATAGAGTGTTGTTATCAGGTAAATATTAGGGATGTCTGATAATAATTGATAATAATTGTTACATATTAATAATAATAATTTTTTTAATATTTTGAATTAATAAAGAGGATAAAATTTGGTCGATTGGACAAGATCCCGGAATTGATGCAAAACACATAGATTATGATATCCATGTAATATATTCTAATAAAATTTTTAACAAATTCATCTCATCTCTTTATAATCTTTTATAAAAAAAGTTAAATTAATTTTTTTTTTTTTTTAATTTGAAAAGACAAATTGTCGCATTTTCTGTTCAGATTATGGCGAAGGTATAAATTTCTCTTATTTATTTTCATTATAATAATATTATTATTATTATCATTATTATTTATTAAATCATACTTTTTTTTAACACGTCATGTTTTCATATTAACGTATTTCTTTATTATTATTATTGTTATTGTTGTTGTTGTTGTTGTTATTGTTATTGTTATTGTTATTATAATAGAAAAAGCGTTTGAGACTCATAATTTAACAAATAAATCTTTAGGTGATTTTCTACATAAAAAGGTAATAAATAAATAAGATTATTATTTGATATTATTATCTGATACTTAATTTATTCACGTTGTTCTGTATTTATATTAACTATTTAGAGACCAGAAGGAGGCAAAGTTCGGTGGATCAATGTTGATGGAATCTCTTGGGACGTGATAAAAGAACTTGCACTTCGTTACGATTTACATCCTTTATGTGTAGAAGATATCATTCAATGTTCTCAACGTAAAAAATAATAGCTTTTTTTATTTTTTTTTTCATATTTATTTATTTATATTTATTTACTTATATTTATTTATATGTTATATATAGGAACGAAGATGGATCAATATCATAATCATATTTATGTATCATTGATACTCCATATTCTTGAAGAAAATGACGAAATAAAAAATTTGGTTAGAGATGATTCAATTTATGATGGTCAAACAAGTAAAAATGGACGCCAAGATTCACGTATGAGTTTATTAGATCATGGTCATCGCCAAGGAAGTAGTTATTTAGAGGCTCACAGAGCATTAAGAAAGATGAAACTTTCGGTGGTTATTGAACAAGTTAGCGTTATTTTGCTTCCGGATGGTAAATAAAAAAAATATACAACTTTTTTATCATATTTCTCATCACATTCCATTATTCAATTTAATTAATTAAATTTCAAATTGTTATTTATGTATAAAAAAAAGATACGCTTATAACAATTTTTCAACATAGCGGAAAGTCCGTTTATAAGCTAATCCTTGAACGAATTAATCAACCGAAGACGATACTACGATCTTCAAAAGACGCTAGCTTACTTATGGAGGCTGTCATTGACACGATTGTTGACTTGTAAATTATTTAAATTATTATTAGATTTTGTTTTTTGTCGCACTTTCTTTTTATAAAAATTCTGGGGGTTGGGGTTAATTCAGTATTCTTATATGAAAAACATATCTGTCACCCCCCAATACCCAATGCGGACGAGACAAAAAAAAGCAAAACTTTAAATTATCAAAATTATTCAATTCAAAAAAATAGAGCAATTCCGATTATTGATTCTTATCGACATCAAATTTATGAATTAGAAGGAAAATTATTAATTATACCGAAAATGAATTATATGCATGGTAAACAATAAGTTATTTCTATTTATTACTATAAATGCACCCCTGGGGACCAGGGCAATTTTACATGTGGATAGGACTGGGGCTTAGGGTGCATTTAAAGAGGGTTGCACTTATAAAGGGGTGCACTTATAGAGAGTTCAATGTGTTCCATTTATTTATTTATTTTCATGTATTCTTTTTTAGAACTTCATATGATCACTGGAGAATTGACACTTCTCAAAAAGACATTAGCGCCCATAAAAGGTCTAGTGACAATTTTAAGAAAGCATAGTGATGAAAAATCACTTATCACGCCGTTGGCTAAAGTTTATTTTTCAGACGTTTCGGTATGTTATAATAAAAAAAATAATAATCCCACCCCTTTAATATATTTTATGGTTCACGAATGTGACAAAAATTTTAAGAAATTTCAATGATTAAAATTAAGCAATTAAGCCATACTCAAATTTAATATATTTATATTTATTTATTTAGGATCATTGTGCAGATATTGTAGATAATTTGGAGACAATGATTAAAATGGGAGAAAATTTGGTTAACATGGTATTTTACATTTTTTTATATATATTATATTGTTATATTTATTGTTTTTTTTTATATTGTTTTAAAATTATTTATTTTTTTTTTAGATTTTCAACTTAATTGCGTATGAGGTATAAATTATAACAATAAAGAATTATTATTTTAATTATTTTTAATACTTACCCTTTTATTACTATTTTAGACGAATGAAAATATGAAATTATTAGCTTTATTATCTCTAATTTTCTTGCCAATGACATTTATTGCTGGATGTAAATATTTTACATTTAATATTTTACATTATAATTCATCAAATTTATTAACTAATTTCATAAATAATTCTTGATTTTAGACTATGGAATGAACTTCGAGGTCTTTCCAGATCTTTTTAAACCTATAAGGTATATTTATATATTTATTTCATCATTTTCCACTTTCTATTCAATTATATACTAACATTTTCAAATTCTTTTTATATATAAAGTTATTTCTGGTGGGCAACAGGTCTTAGTACAAGTCTGATAGTGGTAGGATTTACTTACCGTTATTGGTCAAATTGGATTTTAAGATTTTGGAAATATTTACAAAATAAAAAATTACAAAAGAAATTAAGAAATTCACATAATTGATATACCAAAATAATTATTATTTACCTTTTTCTTTATTTTATAAAAATTAATATAGTTAAAATAATTATCTTATTTATTTTTATTTTTTTTTATAAAAATAAAATTTAATTAATTTATTTTGTGGTAATGATTTGATTAAGATAATACCACATGGGTTTAGGGTTAGGGTTTGATCTTGGAATTATGTAATTTATGTAATTTTGCCTAGTGTGACAATTATAATAATTAGTTAATTGAACCATTAAAAAAAAATATTGATTAAAAATATTTAAGAGGAGTTCCCTCGTTTTTCATTGTCTCCTTTATTTCGTCATTTTCATTATTTTCAAGCAAATTATTGATAATCTCAGGAACTAGAATACAAGGACCAAATTTGGAGTATACAAATATTCTTCTAAGTCATATGATCATTATACAAGTTCCACAATCCTTCTCTTATCGCCCATAATAATAACAACAACAATAATAATAATAATAAGAATAAGAATAAGAAGAATAATAATAAAGGGATGTTCAATGGCGAACAATATTCGAATACTAAATAACTCGCCCCACGAAATTTATTAATTGGACATTTAATTGTGAAACTTAATTTGTGAAACTCTAATTGTGTAACCTTAACATGTCATTAATCCTGTAATTAACAATTATATCATTGACATTTGATTGTGAATTGTACAGTAATGATTTCGTAATTGTTTTTTTTGGCGGGAAATTCGTTTTTTTTAAATTTAAATAAAAAAAAAGAATGATTAGGGCGTCACTGTGTTTTTGCTCACAGAAAATTGCGTCATTGAGAATTTTTGAAAAAAAAGGGACAATATGTAACTGACCCGGTTTGTTCCTTCTGCATTAAGAACAAATATTATTAGGACTAGAGCTCGGAAATCTATTCTCGGAATTAAAGTTTTTATTACCGTACATTGTGCACGATCATCATTTACAAGTTTAGATAAATTTCAAAAATAAACATAGTGTAACCTAATTTTCTTTTGTCCAACAATAATCTTGATCAATCTTGTAATATTCAAATTAACGAACTTTAATATTTATTTTATGCCTTATCCTTTTTTAGAAAGTATTTAGTATATTTTTAATAAAAAGGTCATCAAAGAATTAATTTTCATCATCTTTTTTTTTTTTTAAAAAAAAAAAGTTCTTCTCATTCTTTAACTCTTTTTCATAAAAAATAAAAAAATGGTGAAGGATGGACAAGGAGGAATTCTTTCAGGAGTAAATCCTGCAAGTTATAGCGAATCAAATCCAATTGTATTATTCATAATACAAGTAATTAATTTCTAAACATTTAACCATCGAAGAATTATGTGAAAATTGATGTTTTCTTTATTACTAAAACTCGTTTTTTTTTCTATTTCAAAGGTAATTCTAATTATAGTAGTCACGCGGGCCATTCATTATTTGTTAATTTGGTTCCGTCAACCGCGTGTTATTTCCGAAGTGGTTGGGGGTATTATACTCGGACCTTCAGTATTAGGAAGAATACCTGGATTTAAGGATCATATATTTCCCAAAGAATCCTTGACTAATTTAAATTTATTAGCAACTTTGGGTTTAATTCTATTCTTATTTATTGTTGGGGTAGAATTAAATCCCAAATTGTTATTAAAAAATGCAAGAATGGCAGTAACAATATCGGCTGCTGGTATCGCTTTACCATTTACTCTTGGAATCGGTGTCGGATATGGATTATATAAATTGATGAATAATGATAGCGTATCATTTGTCACTTTTATATTATTCAGTGGAGTCGCTATGTCTATCACAGTATGTATATATATTTATCATATTTTATCTTTACTTTTATTAAATATTTAATTTTTATATACATTTTTTTGGTTTTGTTTTTTTTATAATAGGCTTTTCCAGTGCTTGCACGAATTTTGTCCGAACTCCAATTACTACGAACACCCGTAGGAATTACTGCACTTACTGCTGGTGTTGGAGACGATATATGTGCTTGGGTATTACTCGCGTTGGTGGTTTCTATCATCAATTCAACTAACAGCCTTAATGCTTTATATATATTTTTAATGGCAATAGGTTGGATTTTAATAGTTGTAATTGCTATACGTCCAATTTTATTAAAACTTGTCATTAAAACTGGCAGTGAAAATGGCCCTTCTTTATCAATGATGGCTATTACATTAGTTTTTGTATTAATTTCTGCTTTTGTCACTGATGTTATTGGAGTTCATTCTATATTTGGTGGATTCATAATGGGTGTGATTATACCACATGAAGGAGGATTTGCCTTAGGAATGACTGAAAAAATTGAAGATATTGTAAATGTTTTGTTTTTACCAATTGTAAGTATTTTCAATATTAATATTTTTTTAATTGTAATTGTTCATTAATAATAATAATAATAATAATAATAATAATAATGATTATGAAAATCTAGTATTTTACGTTATCAGGATTAAAAACCCAAATCGGTCTATTAAATGATGCCAGATCTTGGGGTTGGGTATTCGTGGTACTTATTGTAGCTATTATTGGAAAAGTATCCGGTTGTACTATAGCTGCAAGACTTAATAAATTAACTTGGAGAGAATCTTTTACTATTGGTTTTTTTATGAGTTGTAAAGGGTAAGCATTTATTTGCGTTAATTCTAATCCTTTTTTATTAAAAAAAAAAATTGCTTATTTTTATTATTTTTAATTTTTTTTATTTATTTTCAATTTTAAATTTTCTATTCAATAGTCTTGTGGAACTCATCGTTCTTAATATTGGACTGGATGCTGGCATTATCGATCAAAAGATTTTTGTGATTATGGTTATCATGTAAGTCCATTCCCACAAATATTTATTAAATGTTTTTATTTATTTATTTATTTGTAATTAACATTAAAATTATAATTAATATAATTGATATAATTTAATACAGGGCTCTTGTAACAACATTCATGACGACCCCAATTGCAACATTCCTCTATCCCCATGATTATCAAAGAAAAATGGAAATTGTTCGTTCTAGAAAGAAGAAAGAAAAAAGGGAGAGTGAAGTGATACCCTCTACTGATCTAAATAAACCTGATGGTGGAATTTCTACCTCATTTGATAATAGAAATATGTTAGTGGTATTGAATAAAGTTGAATATCTCCCAGCAATGATGACTCTTGTACAATTATTACAACCTCCCGTTTCTTCAGTTCCGGAATCTTCTGAAAAAAAAGATAAAGTAGTTCCAAGATCAAATCCTTTGACTGTAAATGTTTTACGACTTATTGAATTAACACAACGTATCTCTGCTGTGATGAAATTTCACGAAACTGAAGAAACAACATTACATGATCCGATTATGAATATTTTCCGTTCATTTGGACAATTAAATTTAATTAAGGTTAAAGCTAATCTTGCTGTATCACCTTTACATGAATTTCATCAGCAAGTCTTAGAAAAGGCTGAAGATACTGAAAGTAATTTGGTGATTATACCGTGGGGTGGAGCTGGTGCTTTAATTGATGATCCTTCAAATCCTTTAGAAGAAGTTCTCGGACCAAGACAAAAGAAAGAAACAAGTCCCCAAGTTGCTAATTTTATTCAAGATTCATTTCATTATATAACAAAAATGGCAAATGTGGCTGTGTTGGTTGATCGTGGTCTTGGTATTGTAGCAGAAGATAATGCCATGAATCATAAAGCTTTTCGTGTATTTTTACCATTCTTTGGTGGTGTAGATGATCGAGAAGCATTATCATTCGTTTTACGTTTATTAGAACATCCTAATGTAACAATTTATGTGTTAAGATTAACAAAATCATCAAAACCGACTTCCAATGATGTAACAATGACAAATTCCACATCAAAGGATCAAATCGAACATACCTCTTCAAATAGTGAAAGGATACAGCGACCTCCACTTACACACAAAATGTCAACAGCATCCGGACATGTACTTCGTTCGAAAGTTGAACGACAAGCATCAGACGATGCCGATGATGCTATATTAAAACAATACTTAAAAAATCATAATGTGATTTCATCAAATGAACGTATATCATATGTTGAAGTTAGTTCTGCGACACCTTTACAAACTGCAGTTGAGCGTGGTAAAGAAATAGTTGGTAGCAAGGATTTAGTAGTAATGGGACGTGGACGACAAGCTGCGAATTTGAATCACAGAGAGGAATTTTTAGAAATAGTTAAAAATTTGGGATCATTTGGTAATGATACTCGAAAATCATTGGGTGATGTTGCAGAATCATTTTTAGTTGGAGGAGTTACTTCTAGTATTTTAGTTGTTCAAGCCAAAAGGTTTCTTGACGAAAGTCTAGATGATGTTTAAATCTATAATAGTAAATTTATAAATAGTAGTTTTTTTTTATATGCACTTTATATGTATATAACTATATATAATTAAATTTTTTTATATAAAATTTATTGTATTGCAACAAGATAAAATTTTTGTTGCTTCGCACATATATTTCTAAATTTTGTATTTTAAATGCTTCTAAAAATTTTATTAATTTTATTATATTCTTTATGTATTGCATTATTTCATGAATACTACAATTATCAATTATTAATATTTTTAATTACATAAAATCTAATCTATTTTATTGACCTGAATTAAGTGATTCAATGAAATTATCTAAATTAAGATCTTCATATTGAGTATCATCCCACAGATTTTCCAACCCTTCAAGAATATTCTTTGGTGAAATTTTCTTTCCTTTTGATCCGAATCCACGATTACCAGCGGATGAATTATTCCCACCTTTCTGACTGTTTTTATTATCAGTGGTTACATTGAATAAATCAAGAATTTGGTCAGTGTCCATACTTTGTAATCCAGAATTTTGTTGATTAACAATAGAATTAGCGATATTCAGTTTGAATTTTTGTAATCTGTAAAGGAAAAGTAAATTAATAAATAAATTTAAATTGAATGAGTAAATCGAAAATTGAATAAATTGAATAAAATAATTTAAACATAAATAAGAAAATCAATTATTAATAACTTACCCCATGATTTTTTCTTCAAGTGTACCTTTAGTAATTAATCGATATACATTAACCACTTTCTTTTGACCAATCCTATGAGCACGATCCATTGCTTGTAAATCTTTCATAGGATTCCAATCATGTTCAACAAAAATAACTGTGTCAGCTGCTGTTAAATTAATACCTAACCCACCGACATGTGTTGTTAATAATAAAACATCAATTGAAGGATCTTTATTAAATTGTTGTACTATTGCATGACGTTTGTTAGCATCCACTGAACCATCAAGACGCATATAAGTAACTGAAGGCATGTAAGGTGCAAAAAGATCTTTCTCTATAATGTCAAGCATAGTCTTAAGTTGACAAAAGATAAGAGCCCTATGTTGACTAACAGCTCCAGCACCTAAAGTAGCTTCTTCAGAGTCAGCAGCTACACCGATACCACAATCTAATAACAATTGCCTGGTTGGAAAGTAATAAAATAAAAAATAAAATAAAATGAAGTAAAAATAAATAAGTGAAAATAAAATAGATTCAATAAATCTATAGTTAAAGAATGAACTAAAAAATAGATACTTTAAAGCAAGTAGTTTGGGAGCATTTTCCAAATCGTGTAAAGAAGACTTATTGGCTTTAAGTTTATCCATGACTGTACGATATTGTGGATGTTTGTTGTTAACCACAAGTAAAGGATGATTGCATAATTTACGCAAATATTGTAACGCTTGGAAAATATGTGTCGTTTTCTTTTCTTTCTTCTCATCAACAATATCATCAGTATCAATCTCTGATTCAACAGCGCTCTTTGTTTGAGATTTAGCAAATTGTTCATAAAGTTGTTTCTGTAAATCACTAAGTTCGCAATAATAATCTTGAATGATTTTAGGTGGCAAATCATTCAAGACATCCTCTTTTAATCTTCGAAGTAAGAATGGTAATACTTGCTTATGTAAAGCTTCCAATGCAAGAGCACCTAAAATCGAACATATTCAAGAATTAATATTAATATAACATTTGTGAAATGAATTAAAAAAGTAATATATATATATATATATATATATGTATTTAATTCTAAATTTTAATTACCAGCTTCTTGTTCTTTAGATGAGCTCTTACTATCTCTACTTGCTAATATGGGTTTTCCAAATCTTTCATTGAATTGTTTTTCTGTTCCCAAAAATCCGGGCATTAAGAAATCAAAGAGTGACCATAGTTCTAAAACATTATTCTATTATAAATAAATAAATAATTAACAAAAAAAAATATTTTAGAAAAAAATAATTAATTATTATAAATAAGATTAAACAAAAATAAAATTAACAATAGATAAAATTTGTAATCGATCTAAAAAAAACCTGAATGGGAGTTCCGGATAATATTAGTCGGTGATTTGCTTTCACCGTCTTAACGGCTTTAGTTATCTTTGTTTTTCCATTTTTAATTACATGTCCTTCATCAAGGATACAATAATTCCAATGAATGTTAGACAAGTCATCAATATCGTTACGCACTATATCATAAGACATAATGATTACATCATAACTTGCTAACTTTGGCCGTAGTCTTATAATAAATAAAAAAAAAGAGAGATCAATTAAAATTTATCTAATAGATAATTAAATAATCAGAAAATTATTTACCTGTCTCGGTCTTTGGGATTTCCTGAATATAAGAGAGGTTTCAATGAATCTGTGTAATTTAAAATTTCATGATACCAATGTCCAGTTAATGTAGGGGGACATACTACAAGAGATGGACTATGAACACAATCTGGTGATTTTAAAGCTTTATATTTGGTGGCACGCAAATTATGATCACTGGAAAGAATACATATTGATTGAAGTGTTTTTCCGAGACCCATATCTGCAAAATAAATATTTTTTAAAAAATGTCAAAGATTGTAAAAAAAAAAAAAAAAAATTATAAAAAAATTTCATCATTTTTTTAAAAATATGGAATAACATTTTATTACCATCACATAATATTCCATGTAATTGATATTTATTAAGAAATGCGAGCCAATTAACTCCTTCCTGCTGATATTTTCTCAATTCTGCTTTAATTGTTACTGGAATTTCGAATGGATCAAGTTTCTTACTATCAAGAAGTTGAGAAAGGAATTTACGTTCATCATCTCGATGTCTCAACAATTCGGGTGATAAACCAGGGGGATTGGGAATTCCAGCCTAAAACATAGAATATGCGTTATGAATTATAATTTTTACACAAATAATATTGAATAATCAAAATGAAAGTAGAAAAAATTTTACCTCCAATGGGACTAACTTAATTAACATGGCAAAACAATTGGTGCTAACTAAACGAACATGTTCATTCACATCACTCATTCGACCTAAAATAGGAACAATCAAGAAAATGACATATGGAAGAATTTTTGCATCCATGGTTTGTACAACATCTATAAGAAATAATTAAAACAGAATTAAAAATAAAAATAAAAAACAAAATAACCAAAATTTCGAAATTATGAATTTTAAGAAAATCAAATATATTATACATACGATATATCAATTCTGCTGCCCCTTGACGATGTATAACATTCTGTGAATTCCCTAATAAAGGTATCACTTTATCTATTATTATTTGCATACAAGGAATAGTAATAGTGTCTGCAATGGTGGCGAAGCATCGAGCTGCCATCGATCGAATTACTAAATATTGACACTGGGCAGCTTTTATTATACGAGGAAGAAGTTCTGTTATCTGTAAATAAATAAATAAATAAATATTAATTAACACATTTATATGTAAAATAATAATAGAAATTTTACAAAATATGATTAAATTTAATAAATATTCACTTTTGAATGCAAAGTTTCATGAATTACTGGTATCAAGGATTGCAATATTTGAAGAGAGTCAATAACATCTTGTCCCAAGCTGATATTTGATTTAAGTGTCGAATTTATTTTATCTTCGTCCTCTTAAATATGGATATGAATATGAATGTGAATATGATATTAGTTATTTAATGTGAATTAATTAATTTAATTAATTTAATTTAATTTATTAAAAAATCAAATTTACGTAATATTACAAAAAAAAAAAATTATAAAAGATTCCATACCAAAATTAAATGTATTTTCTAATGAAGAATGCATGCACACCCATAATTTAGGAACAATATCAAATAATTTTGAACCAAACTGTGTAGCAAATTCTCTAAGGGTTATTTCTGCTCCACGTCTTATTAGAATTTGTGATTTCAATTTTTCATCTTCTCTATTAAGAGAATCATTGTTGGTTGATGATTTTTCTGGTTCCTTTGCTTTTTGCAATGATAATATACCTTCTTTTGAACGATTAGATTGTAATTCTGGAGTAGTCATTGGATCTGAACAAAGAAATGTGCATAAATTTTTCACTATCTTATCGTTAGGATTCACTCTTATTGTATTATCCTCATATGAACAAAGTTCAACAAGGCTAGCTAAAGTAGAAGCAGATCGTTTCTGTAATTCAAAATTTTCTTCTGATTTTATTGAATTCATAATAGATCTGATTACAGGATTAAGCTTGGAAGGTAATACTCGTAATGCAACAACTGCTCCGGCAATTGCAGCAAATACAATTGTATCATTTTTTTGTTTTGAAGCTTCATAATAACCAATTGAAGATACCACTCGACGTTGACGATCTTGTAACTGAGATTGTGTATCATCATTTGAAGATCTCCGATTTTTAACAGATACATGAGATAATAAATTATTAAAAACATCAGTTGAAAATTCTGCAGCTATTTCTATTCCGAACAAAGAAGTTGAATTGTCTGTTTGAATTTTTTCTCCAAGAACATATGTAGGTAATGGAGGAATGATATCGGAATTAACTTTGCCAACAGATACAAATGTATTAAGCATTGCTTGACATTCCCCTCGAATACGACGAAGAATAGAAACAAGTTCTGAATAAAAACTAGGAGGATTAGATTCCAGAATTGAGATCATGGCATTAGATAAAATTGAGGCTAAAGGTAAATTTTGTATTAATGAAGATTGGTTATTTTGCGGTTCTTTTTCCATAACTGATCGTGACCATTCTTCGGTAATTACAGCAGCTAATTGTTTGCTTAATGCCCATGAAGAAGAAAGGCAGTTTATAATATATTCTTTAAATGTGGATTCTAAGGACTAAATTATAAAATGATTTATAATAAAAAAAATTGTTGAAGTCCATTTTTTGAATAAGGAAAATTAATAAAATAAACGAAATAAACCACGAAAGTAATCATACCTCACTTGGCCAACAACTCATTAACATTCCTAATCCTTTAGAAGCAATAACTCTTCCTCTTAATATAGTATCCACACTAACCAGTGCAAAATCTTGTTGCAACATTCCAGTATCAATACTATAGCCACCAGATGTTACAGCAATATCACCACCATTATTATTACGATTCGAATTCCTTCTTCTTGAATTATTTGATGGAGATGTTACTGTTATAGGAGTTGTTTCCATTGGAATCGGTCCATCAGGAATATAAAATAATCGACGCTCAATTGGAGTACCTAAAGGTGTCATGACTATTGAAAACCATGATCCGATATGTTGAGATGTGAAATTAAAGAGTTTATTCTTTTCAACGGGTTTTGATACATGTGAAAGTAATCTTGACCAAACTTTTAGAGAAATATAAAGAACATCCTAAAAAGGAGAAATATAAAACATACGTTATGTTAATTTCAAATTTTCATTTCATGTAAAATATATATCAATGATCTTTTTTTTTTTTTACGCACTCTTTTTTCCTCAACAATAATATTTTGAAACACAAGACTAAAAGTACGATGATCGACCCATTCTTCTACTTCGTCCATACCCAAAAATGTTAGCAAAGTATTGAGTACCGCGACTCGTACAGATGTAATGGTATGACGGAAAAATGGATATAATCTTGGTATTAAAGTAGTTAAAGAATGACTGAAATCATATTTATTTATTTATTTTTATATAAATATATGATAAATATAAATAAAATTTAGTAATTTATATGACACAGAAAGTAAAAATTGAATTATTATTCATATTATTATTATTATTATTATTAAATCTACCTTTGGTCAGATGCAGCAGCCTCTCGCATATATTCTAATACGGTAGGAAAAGAAAATAATTTTGCTAAAAAATCCATTACACTAGCTGTGGAAGCTGTCAAATCATCTTTAAGATCCTTAAGACAATCCCACAACACAGTTACAATTTCGGGTATTTTATTTGGAGCAAGTTGGACAAAATAATCCGCAATTGGTATTAAAATAGAAGCCGCTACGGCTCGAACATCATCGTCACTGTCTTTTAAACTTTAATAAAATAACATAAAATATAACATAAAATAACGTAAGATAATAAGATAAAGAATATAAAAATTAACTTCATAGTCATTCTTTTTTTACAAAAATTTAAATAATAGTAAAAAAAAATGATTTAAAGACATACCCTTCTATAACCGCATCCACTGTACCATTTAAAATAGTATTTACAAGATCCTTGCGTACAGCGACAGTATATTTTAATCCTAACATTCCTGCATGTCGAACTTCCCATATTGACATCTTATTATCATTCGAATCTATTTGATATACCATCTGCAATAAAACCTTATGAACATTTTCTACACCTTCAGACGACATATAACGAAGAAGGGCACCCATTGTTTGTGAACATGTTTCTCGTACAGGTGCTACGACCTTTACAATAAAAAGAAAAACGTTTTAAAATTCGAAAAATATAAAAGTAGTTATACTTCTAAAGAAAAATATATGTGATAGATTCCAACCTGATCTGAAACAAAATCCCCGAAACGATCAAGTGCAAATACACAAAGCAATCGAATAGCTACGTCTTCCAACCATTTATGATGTCTAATTTCATTATCAGATTTAGTCAATCCAACTTAAATAAATTAAAGAAATAAATGATTATTAAAGTCATATTAAAGTTTTCTCTTTAAAGAAAATTCCGTATATAATTACCCCGACGTCCAGCTCCATGTCCTTGAACTTTCAAAATCTCCCTTAAACCAATACATGCACCATGTCTGACTTCCCAACAAGGACTTTATAAATATTATAAATATTAGTCTTCAGATTTATTCTACGAAAAAAAATGTACCAATTGTATATATTGTATATAGTAAGCAAGGAAACTTACTGAAATAAAGCAACACATAACGATTCACAGACATTTTCAAATGGCCATTCATTATTTTGATCTTCAAATGCATTTGAACCTTCTTTTTTAGATTCAACTACAATTTTACCAGAACATGGTTGTGGTGTAATATCATATGCACCGTCCGATTTCCCTAATTTTTAAACCCACTTAGACATTACTTGATACAATACATTACTTTATACATTACAAATATATACTAACCATCTCCTTCGATTTTGATAGATGGTGATACTGGAGTTGTAACTGCTCCTGAGAATTCTCCACTAGTTCTTCTATTGTTAACTTCAACAACTCGCAATCTATATAAAAAAAATAAAATAATAAAAAAGATAAACAATACTATACTACATTATTATAATTATTATTATTATTATTATTATTATTATTAAGATATTTGACGCACTTTTCTTTTCCTTTGTTCTTTGCTTCAGTTTTTGCTTTCCTCTTCAGTTTATTTCTCTCTCTAGCACTCAATCCTGACATATCTTCTGTATTCAAAACAGGAGAACGTGGTGGTTGCGGTGCAACATTTTCAGCCTTAGAATTTACATTTTGTTGTGTTACAATTGAACTGTTGATGTCCATATCATCAAGCAAATCAACTTTAGAAATAAAAGAAAGAAATAAATTAAAATATTTACATAATAAATATAATTATGAATTAATCATAAATTTTTATATCAAAATTACTTTACCATCCATGAATTCACCACCCAACCCTAATCTTTCTCTAAGATTTTTATGTTGTAAAGCAAGCCTTTGCGCTGGGTCAAGATCACTTAATTCAAGGTCATATTCCTAAACAAAAATAATTTCAAATTTATTAATAAAAAATATTAATAATAAGATAAGAGACACGAGTTATGAAATTTTGACCTAACTCACCTTCCCTGCTGATCCCAGTAATGTTTTTCCATTTTGCAATACATTCGCAATTTCAAAATTATTAAATGAATATTTATTATTATCCGATTCATTAATAGTAGGTAATTTTTCGTTTTCGTTTTTAATAACTAAGATAAAAAAAAAATCCAATTAAAAAAAAAAAATCGGTGAAAATTGGTAAAAATTAATAAAATTAATATGATAAAAATCCGAGATTTACCTTCTGGAGGATCCCATTGTGGAACGTTTTTTGCAATGGATTCGATCGCTTGACCCGCAGCAATACGGGTATCCCATTCTTTATTGCTCAAGTGAACCACAACCTGGTAAAGATATACACAAAGCCCTTACTCTTTGAGTATATGCTGAAGTTTTTTTTTTTTTTTTTTACGAAGCACCAAAAAATTATATTTATTGAATTACGAAGAAAACAATAAATAAAGTTCAGAAATGCACCCTTGATAATAGATTATGCAACTCTCCGGGGTGCTGCTTTTGAATTTCTCCCAATTGCTGCGCGGCTGTTAATCGAACTGCTGGAGTAGAACCCGTATCCAGTAGGAGGACCAGGCGGTCCAGTCTTTAATCAACATTTTCAAAAAAAAAAAATAATTAATTTTTTTACTGTAAAATCCAAAAAAAATCTTGAAACGAGTGTGTTTTGGTAATAAAACTTGCCTTGTCGCCATTTTTAGATATCCAAAGCAGGGGACCGATTATTTAAAAAAAGTAGGGTATGATAGGCGGGGAATTTTTTTTTGTGAGCGGAATGCTGGATCTATATATATTGTTTAAAGATCACATTTGTACAGCCACAGATATTTTTACCATCATTTATTCCGATTCGGAATAATTAATCCGGAATAACCCCAACAATTTGGTCCCATGATGAGTTTAATAAACATGCTGATGTGATCAATCAAGAAGAAAATGATTACATGTACTACTCACTACCCCAGCATCACCAACAGATTTTCACCCCACGTGTGAGCAAGGTTAGGGTTTATCAGGCATGTGTCACACCTTTCGAATAATTCGTCACCAAAATGTACGTGGGTTACTACAAGCGAATCGTGCCATTGAGCAGTACTATTAAATCCTGTGCGGTTTTCAAATTTTGTGCTAGCGTATACTATATTATTATAAAAAACGACATTGCCAATGGTGTTCAACACCAGTGTGATTATCAACCAATAAAAATAAAATATAACGTGTAAAAAAATATATTCGAAGGGTGACACATGGTGATAAACCCTTGAAAAACCCTAACCCTGCGGTATAGAATGTTGTACGCATAATTTGTGATACATGTACTTCCAAAAGGCAAGACCCCATCGAAATCAAAAAAAAAAATAAAATAAATCATTAAGATATTCAAGCTTAAATCCCTAAAATCCTTAAAATGATCCTTATTAATAAACTGTCTGACCTCAAAAAACTTTATTGATCTACTTTTCAGAAAAATTGAGAACAAAGCTAATATATACTCAGCTAAATTAAAGGTCTTGCCTTTAGTTATTTATTGCAAATTATACAAGTTATATACTAAAAATTTACATATCTAAACTGAAGGGGTGAACCTTTAAAAGTACAAACCCCAAAACAAAGAGAAGCTATTATATCATATATGTAAGAATTAATTTTGTTAAAAATAAGTTCAAATTTGCATTAAAATATTGACATTTAAAACATTTAAAACATTTAAAACATTATAAAATATTATAAAACAGATAGCTTCATTTTATTTTTTTCATTGATAATTGTAATCGAATAGAGATGAATGTTTATTAAATTGTTTTCTCAATAATTTATGAAACAACACCCGAAGGAGTATTATAATTCATAATATACAAGGGATCGCTTTATTATTTATGCGGTGTAATGTGTTGTAACAGTTTAATCAATATTATTATGAAAATAATTTAAAGGGGCTCATCCGTATTTGGAAAAGAGTAATAACCAATATTGTAATAACTAATAATAACTAAAATTGTAAAAAATTGTTCTTTTTTTCAAAAAAATTTAAATTTGTAAAAAAAAATCTATCTGAAACGCTAATTAATTGCTTTATACTTGGTCAAGTGGAGCCGAAGCATAATCCTGACCATTTTGGTTAATTTGAAAACTCGATCCTGTATCTCGTTTAACATAACGTTTCTTGTCACTTTCAGCGAGAAGTACACCATCAGGATCACAATTTAGATTGAGATCATCAAGTCTTGTTGAAAATGGCAATGTTCCGTCGTTTCGAAATTTAACATCTAAAGCTGATGTCAAATTATAGAGAAGCTTGCCGCATTTATCGACAAGAAGGAAATCGTAACAATTCTTTTCAGGGTCGACAAGGCCGTCACTGAAGAGACCAGTCACAAGTGTTGAACCACATTCATCTTGTGCAAAGGTGACTATACCAACTACTGTGGAGTTAAATGTTGCTGTAGCAACAGTACAGGGACAAGTGTCGTTTTTTTCGTAATCGTGACGCTTAAATAATTCGGTAGAACGTTTTTCGTAAGATTTAGCATGACAATGAGCATCTACCGATAAGATTATAGAGAGAATAACGATGCTTAAAGTGAAAATAAATTTCGTGTTCATTTTTATTATTATTGTTGTAGTAGTTACAAGAGAAAAATATGCTTAATATTCTTTATATTTCGTAAAAAAGTTGAAAAGCGAATTTTTTTTTTTGTATTAAGAAAAGATGTTTTTCGCTGTGGAAAGGGAGAGAAAATGTACTCTTTTTATATTCTTAATGAATCTTTGTGTTCTTTTTTTTAGGTTCAAACATTTTCATTCATAATAAATTATTTAAATAATGAAACTCCTGATTCTACAGTACTATACAATATAAATAAAGTAATTATTAATTATAAATAACTTACATAATAATATATATATATTTTTACATATTTATTTAAACATTGTTCAAAAAAAAAATAATCAACCTATTTTTAACATATACACGAGAAGTTATTTTTTTTAGAAATATTGAAATATTTGATTGTTAGATGTTTTCACCCGAACAAAGTTCACTGAGCTCAATTCAACATTACTTTGAATGAAATTACTTATGCATCATGCTCGAATCATAGAAAAATGACTATAATTTTACTAAAGCGATAGATCAGTAACATTTTCGTTCGTATAATGCCTGAATTTTTCTATTATCATGTCATATCATATTGTTAATCAAAAATAAACGCCACGGAGTTAACATAAAAATCGACCAAAAATAACTACGTTCTAAAAAAAAGAATCCTTCTTTTAGAATTATATTGTTTGGATATATAATTAAAAATTTTTTTTTTCAAAAAAAAAAAAGATAGATACTAAAGTAAATTAGTAAACATTAGTAAACCCAACCCAATTTTTTTTACCTTTACCATTAAGATAAGTTAGCCAGTATTATATTCATCACAAGGGTGAAAATTAAATTATTGAAATTAATTATTTTGATCTTTTAATTTATGATTTCGATCTTTTGTAAAACGTAATTCATCTTAGAATGGATTAAGATTAGAAGATTACACGATTCGTGTTCACATTATAACCTATTATATGTTCTAACATGTTCTAACATGTTCTAATATGTTCTATTTTTATATAATATATATTGTAAAATATATATTGTAAAATATATATTACAAATATATGTCATCATACTGTGTTCAATGTTTATTTATGTTCCATGCAGAAATGTTTTAATCGTACAAATCGGATAGCCAAAAATAAATGAAAATAACAAAAATAAATGAAAATAACTAAAATAAGATTATGCCGAGGAAACTTTCTTTTTTCTTCACACTCAAATTCTTTTCTTTATTGCTAATACCATTCCGGTTAAATTAAATGTCCTTATAGAAAATTTAATTTAATTCTTGATTTATCAATAATTAAATTTATTTAATTTATTATCTTAATTAAAAATACTTTTACATTCCTTTGTTCTAACTCGTTTAAGTATTAAATCATAATAAATAATTAGAAAATTGCTAAAGCTCACCACCAGTGATTGTTATCACTGGGTAAAATTAAAAATTATGTAGGCAAAGTTAGGGTTAGTGGTGACAATTACCGGTGGTGAACTTTAGCAATCCCAAATTATACAATGAATGAATAAAAAATTAGTCATTGCTACACAATGAACAATTTGCATTATTGTAAAATTATATTTTCCTTTCTGTTTTCCTTTCTTTGTTTTTTTAAAGGTCATGTAATTATTGCATTTCTCGGGTCACACTAAAACTAAACAAATGAAATATGGCTACGCAATTTATGATTTATGCCTGTTAACAAATTTTAAGATAGATGATATTTTCACAGTCATTGACTTTTCTTAATGAAACCTTTAATTAGGCGAAGCCTCTATTAGATTTATAACACGAGGCTTTGCCAACGTGAATTTTGATGAATAACTGTTTTTAGGAAGTTAGTATGATCTAGTAAATCGTATCTAGATTTATTATATGTAATACCGATTTTTTTTTTAATTTTGACATCTATGATGTTTTCTAATGGCTAAAAAAATGCGCACGTAAATTACTTGCATTATCTTCAATGACTATTTGAAATGACGTTTATCGTACAGTGACGCGTTTTTTTTCTTAATTAGATTTTATGAACCTTTTTTTTTTTTGTGCTTGGGAAGTCCATGGTTCATTGTTCTTTCCTCATTTATGATCTTTTATTGTGAATTTTTAATGAGATAATTATGCAGAAAACTTTCTTTTGATGACAATGATTTGGGAAATAATTTCACGAAATTAATAAAGACCAATAACAAAATTTTATATATTATATAACATAGAAATTATCAAGGTCATAATTTTAAAAGTATTATAAATTCAAAAACTTTAATTCATTTAACTTATAAACAAAAATATTGTTACCCTTTAAAAATCGGATGGCTGCGAAAGGTGATGAAAATGAAAATATTTATCTCGAAAACAAAATATAATTTCATGTACATTAACCAATCGAAATTGGTGTCAAATAGCTGTACCATAGAAACTGCTTTGTTTGTTCCGATTTTTCCATTAAGGTTAAAAAAAAAACCGTGCCCAATTATTGATATTATTGTTCCAGCATATATTCATATATTGGAACGCGCGTCAAAATATTCAACATATAGCATCAAACTCACCAATCAACATATTTTCTTTTCCAAAAATTACGAATTTTCATAACTCGACGGATTTGGTACGCCGCCGCAACAAAGTCGTTTTCACTACGAGTTCAAAAATGTATTCGAATAGACTTTTGTTGATAATAAATTAGGATGCTATGGTTGTCCTCAGAATTTTTTATTTATTTTAGATTTGCGAAATATTTTTTGATGCTCTCGTCACTGAGATTTTTAATGAAAAAATTCTTTTCTTCATTTCCATTCCAACAATTAAAAATTTGAGGATTGGAATTCACGAGATGCTATAATTTCGTACCAGATATAACTTCACATATTTAATAAAAATTCACCGTTTATTCTGAAACACCTTCAAATATTATTAATTCAAGCTTCTTTACATCAATTTTATTATGAATATAATTTCATCTGTGTTTGGAAAAGAATATTCCTAATATTGTAATAACTAATAATTAATTTTTGATTGGATATAATACAAATAACTAAAATGCAAAAATTGTTCTTTTTTCAAAAATTTTAAATTTGTATCTGAAACTCTAATGAATTTACTTTATACTTGGTCAAGTGGAGCCGAAGCATAATCCTGACCATTTTGGTTAATTTGTAAACTTGATCCTGTATCTCGTTTAACATAACGTTTCTTTTCACTTTCAGCGAGAAGTACACCATTAGAATCACAATCGAGGTTGAGGTCATCAAGTCTTGTTGAGAATGGATATGTTCCGTTTTTTCGATATTCAACATCTATAGCTGATGTCAAATTATAGAGAAGTTTGCCGCATTTATCGATAATAAGGTATTCGTAACAATTCTTTTCAGGGTCGACAAGGCCGTCACTGAAGAGACCAGCCACAAATGTTGAACCACATTCGTCTTGTGAAAAGACGACTATACCAACTACTGTGGAATCAAATGTTGCTGTAGCAGTAGTACAGGGACAAATGTCATTATTCTCGTAACGCTTAAATAATTCGGGAGAACGTTTGGATAGGCTTTTACAGTTAGCAGATGCCGATAAGATTATAGAGAGAATAACGATGCTTAAAATAAAAATAAATTTTGTGTTCATAGTAGTAGTTATAAGAGAAAAAATATGCTTAAGATTCTTAAAAAAAAGTCGAAAAGCGAATTATTATTATTATTATTTTATATAAAGAAATAATGTTTTCACTGTGGAAAACGGATTGCAGAGAATAAAAAATGTACTCTTTTATATTTTTTAATGACTCTTGTGTTCTTTTTTTGGTTCAATCATTTTCATTTTTATAATAAAAAATAGATCAAAAATAACTACGTCCTAAAAAGAATCCTGCTTTTATAATTACACGTTTGAATATATAATTAGAATTTTTATTCAAAAAAAAAAGGGATAGATATTTAAAGCCACATCAAGTATCCAAACCAATTTTTGTTACCATTGATGTTAGCCTGTATTATATTTATTACAAGAGTGAAAATTAAATTATTTGATCTTTTAATTTATAATTCGATCTTTTCTGAGTTGAGAACATATAATTTGTTCTAATTTGTTCTATTTTTAATTAAATATATTATCAAATATGTCATCATCCGATTTATTTAAGTTAAATCGGATGCCAAAAATAAAAATTCAGATGAAAGAAATAACAATTTATCTAAAATAAGACTATGCCGAGGAAAATTTTCTTTTTTTTCTTTAATTTAAATTCTTTGATCTATCAATAATTTAATTTTATTATCATAATTAAAAATATTTTGTTCTAGTACAACTCCTAACTTGTTTAAGTATTAAATCAATTATTTAATGTCAGAAATATATAAATAATTCCATTCAAAGGTTTATGTAATTATTGCATTCAAGTAAATTTCTCGGGTCACATTAAAAATGAGATATGGCTATGCGACTATACCTGTTAACATTGGCTAAATTTCATTGTGGCGTTAATAAAGCCCATAATTATACAAAACCTTCTTAACGATTACAAAAAATCCTAATATTAATATAAAATATAAAAAAAATATGAGATTAATTAATTTAAATTAATTCATGTTTTTGATGAAATAAGTCAATGGCTGTGAAAATATCATCTCTTAAAATTTGAATCGTCAGATTTTAATCTTTAATGAAATCAAAACAAGATAGAATGAATTTCATTTTAAAAAAATGCTTGTAACTTTCAATCTTGATTATGGAATAACCTTTTGAGTCATAACGAAAAATGGTCCTCGCAAAATTTTACGTACAAAACCTATTTTTATTCATAACTTTAACCTGACTCTTAACCATTGTGGTTTTGGCACCATGATGCGTTTTAAAATTTTCAATAATTAATATAATTAATATTACAATTAAAACAAAGTATTGGAAAATTCAGGAAATTCAGGAAATCTGGAAGATTTAAGATAATTGTAGCTCAATAATTTTCTTAAGTGGGAAAAACCTTTAATTAGACGAAGCCTCTATTAAATTAGTACGAGGCTCGGCCAAGTGAATTTTTATGGAATTAGCTGTTTTAGGAAAGATCTAATACTGATGCATTAACAATCAATAATAGCTTGAACCATTGCTTTGTTAATATATATGTTTCCGATTTTTCAATTAAACATTCCTAAAATTAATAATGATTATGTCACGTTCTTCGTACAATTGTTGTCAATAGAGTGTTTGAAGTAGCTTCTCAGTAGTTTAATGGTTTAAAAAGAATTGTGTTACTGATATATTGTTCATTATATTTTCCATGGAATATACGCCGCCGCAGCAAAAGTCGCGAAAAATATTCGCGTTTTACGATTTTCACTTACGAAGAAATATCCTCTCAGTCCAACAACTATTAATAATATTTCGCATCTCGTACGAGTTCAAAATCTACTCGAATAAACTTTCCGTTGATAATAAATTAGGATGTTATTGTTGTCTTCAGGATTCTTTTTTGCTTTAGATTTTCGATGCTCTCGTCACAGTTTGCCCTTTATCATACATTGAACTTTATAATGTAAATTTCTTTTCTTCATTTCCATTCCAACAATCAATAGAAATTAATTGAGGGTGATTTCCCATTTTCTTGAACATAATTTTCCAAGTGAAATACTTTTTTTTCAGTCTCGTACATTTTGAAATTTGGTACAAGCATTCGATAACAAATAGGACAAATTTAAAAGTATTATGAATTGGTGTTTCAAGAATTTCTAAAGGGTTAGTTTATAACTTTTGAATTGGCAATAATATACTGTATATCGATATGTATATATATATAAATAGTCAAAAAAATATGCACATTTTTAACCGTTCACGTGATAACGGAATATCATAAATTTATATACTTTGAAATATAGATATTTCCTAATAATTAAAAACAAAATGTACTAATTTTTTTTTTTTTGAAAATTAAAATTATCAATGAATAAGTAAATAACGCAAGATTTTAATATTAAAATTTTTCTAACCTAAAAATCTAAATAAAGAAAAATTATATATAATGAATTCACCAATCAAAATATTAACATATTTTATTTCCCCCCCACAAATGTTCTCAATATTAGTAAATAATATTTTATCAAGGTATTATTTCTTGAAAGCTACCTCTTGAACTTTTTTTTACCAAGTTATTTCTTTCACTATTTCTTTCGTTTTCTTCTTTGACATCAATTGAATGTGATAATGATTCGTTTGAAGTGTTTGAAGTGAAATTTCTTTCACCTAGTGTATGAGATGGTTGAAGACCTCCAAATTCCTCTCGATCCTCTTGATTCTCTTGACTCTGTGGACTTACATATTCCAAAGTTCCATGTCGACAAAGATTTATTGCTTGATATAATCTGCCAACAATATTTATTAACAAGTTAAGACATGAAGAGACGAGTGTAAGAATAGGGATTATATCATATGTAACCACACTTTGTTGGTATAATATCTAAAAGTATTGAAAATTTTTATAATTAGAAAACAAAACAATAATAATAATTTTTTTCATATAAATAAAAAAAGAATTTGAAGACTGACCTGAATGATCACTTGCGGTATATCTTCAAGAAAAATGTTTAAACAAGAAGCCCAAAAGATTCTCTCTTTTCCAATTTTTGAAAATGGAGCCCTGAAAAATTCAAACCCGGCCATATTTGAATAGAGAATACTTAATGCTTCAATGTCAGCGCCTGCTAAAACTGTAAATACTGATGCCACCTTTCCATGTTGAGAGAACCAATCAAAGAAATTTTTATATGTTTTTTCAGATTTGCTATCAGGGTCACTAACAATGTATTCGTTTACAGGTTTTTCAGCTCCATTTTTTTCAGGTTTGCATTCCTCAATGATAATATAAAATGCCCAAACAGTGTTGACAACAATTGGAACAGTCAAGAATATTACACTATTTATAATATATAAAATTATAAAATTATATAAGTATTTAATTAATAAATAAATGATAAGTAAATATAATATAAATATGGAAATATATATATTCAAATATATATTAATTAATAAATTTACCTTGGAATATATAATACTTCAACGGTTTTACCATTGTTACTGACGAAAAGGGTATCCATTACAAAATCGAAAAGAATTAATCCAAGTTGTAAAACAGCCATGTTACGACCCTTTGAGAGAATTTAAATAATGTCAAATTTCCATTTTTTCAATAATATTAAATATACTAAACAAATAAGATATCTTTATTTTTTTTTTTTACCTTGCTTTCTTTTTTTTGTGCTAATAAGAAAAGAATCACTAAAATTCCAAATGCTAATATAACACCCAAAAATCTGAACTTGTATTTATCCCATAAGTTTTCTAATGAAAAAGAAAGAGTGATTAATAATGATAACATGTTAAATAAGTTAAAAATTCAAATATATACTCACCTTTTGGTACAAATCCATAATCTTCATCTAAATAACTTGTGGTAGAGGATAAACCAATGGAAGTTATACTTTTATATTTAATCATATCATTTAAATCATCTATGATAGATTGTACGCTTCTTTCTTCAGTGGATGATTGGATAGTAAGTGAAATGAATATTGGATGATCAGGACTAATAGAACTATCAACTTGGATTTTCTGATTTGAATTTAATCGCTTAGAATCAACAGGAAGAATTTCAGATAATTCAGTTTGTAGATCGTGAAAGAAATTCTCTTGTCCAGTTTTATCAAGACTTTGGAAGTAGTTGGTACCATTTGTAGTTAAACGCATCACTCCAGATGTTGTGGCTATTGTAGAAATTTACAATACATTTTAAGTGATTTTATATTAAACATACACATAATAACACTGAAATTTACCTGCAAAAGAATCATCATTTGAATCTAAAGACCAGGATATAAAGAGTGAAAGATATTTAGTATTTAAATTAATAACATAATAATAAAATAATATTATTTACATACTTGTATTGAATTTCCAAATATTTTCAGATATACCAATTAAGGGTTCACCGTATGATTTGCTTTTTACAAAATTATTATCAACTTTAATATAAAATTGGCTATAAGAATTACTAAAGACACTTTTGATAACGTTTATATGTACAGTTAATCCATCATCAGAGATGGAACAATACTCTTTATTTTTGCCATCAACATATTGTCGAACAATGTCTTTGACGCTAGTATTACTAACTTGATAGATCCTAATATACCCATCAGAAAGTTCTACTGGTTCATAATATGTGATTGTAATATTACTCATTCCCTTGGTAGGGTTAATAGTAGCATTAATTGGAGGATTTGTAGTCTTTACTAGAAGATTTGAATAACCATTGTCCGAATATTTCGAGTATTTAGGAATATCAGTGGTAAGAAAACCCCACGTATCTGTAGATTCTACTTGTGATACTAACAAAGTATTATTAGGTAGAATAAGCAGAATTCCTCTCAAATTTAAAACTGTTGGCTCAGGAAGATCCCATTCAATAGGATCAGGTAAGAGTTCGTCAAAATAGTATACATAAGCATTTGTCTGGCGGGTTGAATTATTTATAAAATAACCACGGAATAAATAACCACCATAAGGAATACTTTCTACCTGCCATCCTGTAGTACTATTTGACGGTAATTCGGGTAAATTTCTGTTTATCGGGGTGACTTCTGTAACAGAGCCAGATGATAAGAAATTAAGTCTCACATAATAATTTTTGTAATTTGTAGAATTAGTATCACTGCTCTGTCTGACGTTGAGTGTACAAACTTGTCCAACCCCAGTACTTGAAATACCACAAAACAAATCGTCTATTGAAATATTAGATAAAGGTATTTGATAAAGTAATTTTGGCGCACTAAATTGTGTTTCATTATATCCTATCGTTAAATCATACAATGCTGCATGATATATCAAAGGATTGGAATCGGTGGCGTTGGTGGAATTTCCAATAATTATGCTATAACCTTCATCAACATTAGCTATGGTATTAAATTGTGCCGAAGTTCTATTTTCTAGGGGAAATGTAATATTTCCATGTGATAACTTTATAAGATTGAATGAATCATCTCTAAAAATAAATTAAAATTGAAAAATTGTAAAATCTTATAATATCAACCATATCTCACAGTATAAAAAAACAACTCACATCATATATTGTTGCCACTCAATAAAAGATGCATTCCTTCCAGTTATCCTTATAAAACCTTTTGATGGATCAATGTTAGTTATTATCGCCGTTCCTGTTGGGTACCATATACCATTTTCAACGTAAGCCCCCCCGAAACTTACTTCACTTTATAGTTTAAAAATATATTTTTGAATAAAAGTAATAATAATTGTCATTGTTATTAAAGATAATATGATGTAATATGATATGATTATGATAGAATTATTGAAAATATTTACCTATATAAATTGCCATTCCAATCAATAATACGTCCACATTCTTGATAAGTTGTATAATCGTCTGAATTTGAAGCATTAAAGTATCTAACAAGTATGAAGCCCTTATGAAGCGCGTATATACTTATAGGGTCCATGTAATCAATACCAGAAGTTGTTATGTGCCAATTAAATTCTTCAATTTTTAGGTCTTTGTCTATTTCACTGACTGTTCCATTGGGATGAATAATACGTAAAGATAACACTGGTCTTGTCCATACTTCTCCAGAAGATGAATTTTTATCACTATCCCTATTAATAATTCGAATAACTGCTGTCCCATCGGAATATTTCCCTTTTTGCCACATCCGTGGGGGATTTGAATATGAATTCGTTTCAATATGTGTAAAAGTCCCAGAACCTGATACCGAAGACGTCAGAGAAAAAATTGTTATCCACGTTATTAGCAAAACTATCAAATTTAAACTTGATCGTATCATTATGATGATGATAGAAATTTTAATTTATTTTTTAAAAACAATGGTAAATTTTGTAAATTCCGGCCCGCGAAAATTTAGCATCAAACTTTTTTATTTTTTGCTTTTGACGGAAATGAGCGATAGGTACTTTTATCTAATGAATATGAGAAAAAATTTTGGTACACTAAGTTGTTTATAAGTTATAACCACTGATATCCTCTAAAAAATATTTTCTTTACAATATTTGAGATAATATTTTAAGGAGACAATATTTTAGAAAAATAGATATTAAATAAATAAATAAATGGTCGCATATTTCCCCCCTTTTTTTCTCAACCCTATTTGTGTTTTTAAAAAAAAATATGTACTTTCCAAAAATAAAAACGCCCTTTGACGAATTGTAAAAAAATTTCTTATATTCGTACATAATGATTTCTCCTCAAGATATCCTTTTTTGGATCTAAACTAAAATTATTTATACAATTGATTTAATTTAATTTATTCCCAAATGGGAAAATTGATTTATTCTAAAACGAGAAAAAATAAGATTACCAAAAAGAAATCTTTCTTTCTGTAGAATCGTCATTTATTACACAAGAAAAAAAGCTGGAATTTTGAAAGGTGCTTCTTGGGTAGCAAATCAAAAAGAGTGGTGAAAATAGTAATATTGTATGAAGCAGTGCCTCAAAAAATTATTCGAGTATTATTAATGCAGGAATCGTTTTGGAAAAGTAACTTTGAAACAAAAAACAGACCACTAACAATATTCTGATAGAAAATAGGTTTACCCGTATATATATTTAATTTTTTGCGAAATTATTAGTTATACTTGTGTATGACGAAAGATGGCTAAAACAAAAAAAAATGAATTCAACTACTTCGTGTGCATAAAGATTTCAGGGGTCAAAACGATTACTAAATAAATAAAATTTATTTTTTTTTTTTGATTCTAAATTTATTAAATATATTAATTAATATATTAATTAATGTAATAATTAACCAGAATTGCGTTTTTAGACAACTAGTTTGCCTTTCATGAACTAGTTATGATTCTCACTATAAACCAGTTTTATATATTTATAGTTAAGCTGTAATTACAAAAATTATTTAAAATATAAATAATTATCATCTGATTTGTAAATAAACAAAGAATCTACAGGTTCTATTTTGACTATCAAATTGAGATTTCTTTTTAACCTCATATGGACTTATTAAAAAACAATCAGTTATTCAAATATTGTTAGCCGTTATTCTTAAGTAAAATGAATTGAATAAAGTATATATACACCTTTGCTACTGAAAAAAATAAAGCAAATAACTATATTGAACTTTGGAGAAAAAGAGATAGAATAATATTGATGGGTTTGACAGTTTTTGATGGTATATGTCAAATATTTAGGTCGTAATCGGGATCTTGATCAAAATCAACGATAAGTATTATTTTGTATTTGTGCTACTGAAAGAATAATGGACGGGACGTTTAAATTTTCAATATAAAATTCGTATAGTAAGTGCATCTAATTTCTGGTTTTAAGCGTACTTTGTTTTTGATTTTTAAATAAAAAGTTTACTATGTAGCAACGATTATGATTATTTTCGATTTTTTATTTTTTAAATATATTATAATAAAATAATAGCTTAACGGTATAATACGTCACGAAATGATTATCCAATCAAATTACTTTACTTATTCTGGTTATCCTTAGTTCAGCGGACAACCAGGCCTTTTCTCCTCCGTTATCTCCATTATCTCCATTATCGCGCATCTGTTTAAAATTTTATATATATATTTCTTGCGACACAACATTTATATCTCTATTCTAAAAAGTTCTGCAGTCTTGCATTCCTTCAAGGAATATGCAAGTTGTTTCCCTTCAAAACCAAATATAACGTTTAGAACATATCCAAAAAATAATAATTAGATAAAATAAAAATAATATTAAAAAAAACATTGTAATACCTGTTACCAAATTTAGTTTCAACTTGTTTAATAGGCCCAAAAGCAGAAACTCTCTGGTAAAACTTTGGTGAAACTTGGTGTAACTTTGGTGAAACTTGGCAATTTGGTTTCACCACCATCTCTACTCAGAAGCATGTTCACAAGAAAAATATGCAACAGCAACTACCAGTTCTTATTTTTTTTTCCATATATCAAATTGGGGCATTAAAAATTTTATGTGTAAATTAGTATAATGAAGGACTGTATTGAATAAAAAGAGACTTTATAGAGACATGTTAGAGTGGTATATTTTTTAAAAACTATTGTTCTATTTAAAAAATAAATTTGTAACAAATATCATATATTATTTCTATTACTTCAATTAGTAATTCAGGTTAAACAGTTTGAATTTAGAACAGAAAGGTTAAACAGTTTGAATTTAGGACAGAAAGGTTAAATTGTAATGAATCTACTAATTCATTATAGAAAATAAATATCAACAAATATTTATTAGTAAAGTTTGTGATTTATAATTAAATTATTTTACAAGACTTGCTTATATCTTTATTATTCATATGTTATATTTATATAAAAATACATAATTAGTATTACATAATATAAATATATAATAAATAATATCTTAGGTCTTACAAGACCAATTTGAATAGTTACATATAATAATATAATAAATAAAATAGAATAAAATAAATAAAATAAAATAGAAATGAAATAATTAACACATGGGATTATCACATTGTAAATCTAAAGTTAATCTCATATGCTATTATTTATTATCAGAATAAAAAGATAAAAAAAAAGAAATAAATAAATAAAATAAAATAAGGTAAATGTAAACTATATAAAATACTATATAGAGGATGTAACAACAAAAACTGTTACATAAATTCTCTGGTAAAATATAGTTAATATTTAGATCTTGAACAAATATCAAGTAGTTTTGTACAAAAAAAAATTTAAAGAAATTGTAAAAATTAGGATTGAATTAAACTATTTAGTTCAAATTATTAATACATCTTAATTTTTTTATACAAAAGATATTTATATCAATATATATAATTTAAATTAATTACCATGCTTATTTGTTTTAAAAGTTTTGTCTAAAATTCATGTATATTGTAAAATTGAGTAGATGTTAAAAGATAGGCATATATCTTGATTCAAAAGAATGTTGAAAAATTAAATCAAAGGTAAATATTTTTTATCAAATTGATTATATTTGTAATTTTTCAAACTTTGTTAAATTAAAAAAAAAAAACTTACTTGATATATCTTGTCAAGTATAAAATACTTCAAAAATAATTTTGCCATTGATCTTTAATATTTAAAATATCATCTGAATAAGTTTTAATTATCTATAATATTCAAAAAGTTTTTTTTAAAAAAATATATTCTAACTTTTTTTTTAAAAATTTAAAGTTAATATTTTTGTTTTAAGAAAATTATAAATTTTCTTTATCAAAGAATCAAATTTTAATATCTGAAATATTGTTTTTAAGACAAAAGTATAAAACATTCTGAACTTTTTGTGATAAATTTTTTAATATGGTTTTGACAATTCAATTAATTAAATTTGCTCTTGAGAAAAAAGCTAAGATTTTAAAAAGATATCTAATAAAATAATTTTAAAACTTAAGCCATTGGATCTTATAGGTGTATAAATGTTATAATTAGTTGAGATACAGTTTTATAAATTTTTTTAATTTGTTGTAAAATTTTTAGATGACTTGTAAAATAATTTAATATTTAATAATTAAAGAAACTTTGAAACTTTAAAGGTTATTTGTGTATAATGCTTGAAAAATATTTATTAAAATTATTAAAGATAATGTGCATTTGATAATTTTCTATTATGTGATAATATTAGTTTTCTTTTTTGAGTTATCCAAAGATTCACCTTTTCCTTTAGATAAATGCTCAATAATTTTACATAATTTACGATTATTTCTAGAGTGATCATTATCACTACAAAGTTATACAAGTCATGATATCTTAAAGAAAGATCAAAAAAAATAAATACAATAGGTCAAAACTATATATATATAAAGAAAAAACAAATTTGCTATATGAATTATTAAATGAAAATTAATAAAAGTTAAAAAGGTAAAAAGAATATCCTTATTGTATAATTAATAATTCTATTAACTCTTATAATTACAATTATTATATCTTTTGCTAATGTTATTAATTCTCACTTTATTTGAAGTGTATTATTTATGTATTTAATTTTTTCATCATGATCACATGAGAAATCTCATTTAACCTTTTTATGTCTATAATAGTTAAATAATATTTACACCTTATGTGAATCTTAATTATTTTTCTCTTAAATTTTAACTAATTCCAACTGTAGTCAGGTATATTTCCATAACTAATTTTGTGTTACAGATCTATAATAAATTTTCAATAATCTATAATATAAAATTTAATTAATTTGATTAATACTTTAAGACAAAGAACCTGAAAAAATCTCAAATTTCTAGATTATTTTTAAAAATATCCAATATACAAATTTTTAAAAATAATTATTAAAATAAATATTTAAAAACTTGTAAATTTAAAATCCACAAAGGAGAAAATAAAATCTACAATAGCAAATAAATTATACTTGTGTTAAAAATGAATAGTACTAAAGTTATTTTAAATAATTTTTTTAATTTTTTTTATAAAAATTATAAAAACTTATAAATTTTATATATATTAAAAGAAAAATCATGTTTATTTGCAACACTTGTTAACCTCTATCACTATATAAAATAATTTATTAAATGTAAAACTAAAAAAATTCAATGTATTCAAAATGCTTCAATAAATTTTATTTTAAAAAAAATTCAATTATTTGTATCTTACTTTCCTGAGTTAAGTGATATTCAAAATGAATTAGAAAAATATTTTATTTGTGAAAAACATTATAATCAAATCATAACAAAAGATAATTATTTAAATTATTTAAAAAAAGAAATTTTATATTATTCTCAAAAAAGAAGTTATAATATTAATTATTTAGATAAATCTAATTTTATAGATAATAATTCATAAAGAAAATCTATAACATTTATTGATATTGGAGTTCAAGCAACAATGGATAATACTTTATTATTAGAAATAGAAACTTTAAAAAATTTATTAGATACTCTTGTATCTAATTATTCTGAACAATCAAAGATTATCAAAACTGATAGTAATAGAATTTTTGAGTTGAAAAATAAACATACAAATCTTAAAATACAAATGAATGAATTATATAATAAATTAGAATTAATGAATTTATATTTAAATCAATTTGAAAAATTATTAAATGAAAAAAATAAATTAAAAAATGAAAACAAGTATTTAAAAGAACAATGGAATGAGAGGTATAATAATAAAGAAAAATAAATTATAGAAATTGACAAAATTGCATTAATGGAACAAGAACATTTATACAATAATATTATATATTTAATTACTGATCAAAATTAATTTTCTTTATAAAATTTATTAGAATATAATCTTTTAAATTGAATTGAATACTATAATCCTGTAATTGTAAAATTTATTGAAATACTTATAAATAATAATCAAGACAATCAAAAAGAACAACAATCAAATAAAATTAAAATATTTAAATGGGCAATTGCAATAAATGAATTTATAGATTACAACATAACAGTTATATTTCAGCAATTAATTTAACAGCATCAGCAATTAAATATACTTTAAGTCATTCAAGAACAATAATTAATATAAATAATCATATTACTACATTAGGAAATTTTTAAGGGCGAATAACTCCGTAAATTTTCGAGATGTAAAATTTCTGTAAATTTTTACATAAATTTCCATAAATTTTCATAAATCTTCGAAATTTTTTGATGTAAAATTTTGCAAAAATTTTTGCAGAAATTTTCAAAATTTTTTTATATCAAAAGATTTCGTTAATTTTTACGGAATATTACGAAAAGCTTTTTGTAAATTTTCAATGAAAAACGTAATATTCCGTTTAATAGACTAAATATGTAATACAAAATAATTTTGTTTATTTACCTAAATGATCTTGTTTATCTTGTTTCGAACTTTTTCAAAAACTATTCATGAAATTTTAGAAA
>CAJVPK010000138.1:0-58061 GCA_910592015.1 Diversispora eburnea | reverse complement strand
GTAACCTAAAACAGACGAATTAGATAATTGATTTTCATCATGTAAATCTTGTCCAAAGACTTTCTTAACGCACTGTAAATAAGTTTTGACCATTATCTATTAAAATATTGTCTCAGATTCATACGTAATGTTTAATTTGATTCAAGTAGTCTTTTACATAGTTTAAATCTTTAAGGGTATAGGTAATTTCGTAATTACGGTCTTTTTCTTATCTTTCTAATTCATAATCGACTATTTCAGATACAACTTAATCTTTTAATTCGATTGCCTTTTTAATATAAACATTTGTACTTTTGATGAAACCATAAATTAAAACTAAAAGAATAATTATAGCTAACTATAAACTAATACAAAATATTTAAAGAATAGATTATATGAACTAAAATAAAATATGTGAGAATAATATAAGGGATATAAAAGGAAAATATCAATTTACTAATTAAAACTAAAACTAAATTATAACTTTTAACCGGATCTCACTGTCACCACAAATTATTGACTATGATCCAACCTTCAAGGAATGTGATTAACTATTAGTTAAAGGCACAGTAGCTAAACTAAAATATAATAAACTTGTAACGAATCTACTAATTCGTTAATTTATAAATGAGCGAATAAATAGCAACAACTATTTATTACACAGAAATAATATCAACAAATATTATTCTAACAAAATATAGGTTATAAAATAAATTAATTGACAAGAACTTGCTTGCCTCTTTATTTTCTTATGCCTTTATATAATAATAAAAATATATAATTATAAATATAAATAAATATTATTACATATCTTAAGTTCATAGAACTTTTCTGAAATAAGTAACATAATGAATATAATATAAATATAAAAAGAATAAAAAATACATGTGAATTAATTAATAAAAATATAAATAGAAATAATAAATATAATTCATATGTACAACAATATATTAAACTAATGATTATCACATTTCTATAATATACTTTTAGCCTGATTTTACATGTGAAATCATTAATAATATAAATAAAAGAAAATAGAAAAATAAAAATAAAATTAGAAATAAGTTTATATAAAATTACTGTAGTAAATTACATCAACAAACGAGAACTGCTATATTGAAAGTCTATTTATCAAAGGTAAAAGAAATATGTTCAAAAATTTCTTGCAATTCATTTTTGATTTTTTTTGTCTATTTTCAAAAGATTTAAAAATATTATTTTGTATAGTATCAACAATAGGTAATTTGACTTTAAAATTTAATCTTTTTATCATATTTTTGAAAAAATTACCTTCAACTATAGTAAAAAGTTATTATCTAAAACAATCCATTGAACAAGATTATTTTGTTAAGTTTCTTTTGAAAAAATCTATTATTAATTTAAATATTAATTTAAATATTTAAAAAAATTTTAAAGAAATAATATAATATTTTACATATCAAGATTTTATCTAATATGATATATTTATCTATTGTTCCAGAAGTTATAACTTTTTGCAAGTTTTTGTAATTACAATTAAGATAACTTCTCAAAGTTAAAGTAGATTTATCTTTAAGAACTTTGTAACTTTTATTAAAATTAACAAAAAATATTAATATTATTAATTATTTTTTATATTTAAAATTATTTTTTTATACTTATTTACAATAATTATATTTATATTTATTTTCATTAGTAATTAATGTAAAATGGTCATAAATATATAATTTAAATTTTCTCTTAAAATTAATAGAATTTGAAAATTCAGTTATATTTTGACTTGTATTTTTATTTATATTTTTATCTATATTCTCATTAGTATTTTCTTGATCATTTTCATTAACTAAATTATCTTTTAGTTTATTTTTATTATTTAAATTCTCCTCTAGTTCAATCTCAAATTCTTTATATTCTTCAAATCTCATTAATATATAAAAGAAAAAAAAGATAAAAATAAAATATAATTTTTTTTATTATTTTTTATTACAATTTATCAAATAATTAAAAAAAATATTTTAATAATAATATTTAATACATTTCTAAAATATAAATGTCTATAATAATAATAATAATACTTATAATAATATATATAAATTTTCAATAATTAGATTTTAAATTTATTAATATTAATTTATTTTTTTATAATAAAATAACAACAGTTAATAGTAATAACAAAAAAATAACAACAAAAAAATAGTGTCAAAAAAATAGTAATAAAAAATGATAAAGTAAAATAAACAGATCAAAAAAATTAATTATCTTTTTTTTTTCTTTTGTATTATATTAACTAATTGATTTTTGTTTTAAAATATTATGGCAACAATATTGATAAAAATAAAAAAACATACTATAAAAAAAAAATAGCAAAAAAAATAAAAAAATAATTGAATTGAAAATATTTTAGTTCAGTTTTAATTTTTCTATTTAGTTCAAATAAAGAAACTGAAATTGAACTGAATTGAATAGGTGATTGTTCAATTTGAATTTTAATGAATTGAACTAGAACTGGAATTGAAACTGGTCATTTAGATTTAGTTCAAATCAAATAGTTAAGAGCTTTAATTATTATTTTATTTTTTGTCTATTTATCATTATTCGTATATTATCATCATTTTGATTACTTTATATTAATTTGACTTTATTACTAATAAAAAAATAATTTTTTATATTAATTTTTTTTTGTGACATCATTAATTTACATAAGTATACCTACTTATAAACACAGGATTTTGTTGATCTGACATCATGCTTATATACAGGTTCAGGTATCTAATAAGTATAAAAAATATATTTTATATATATTAGATATTTGATAAGTATAAAAAAATATTTTTTATACTTATTGAATATTTGATATGTATCCAATATTGAAAACAAATATTACACTTATCTGATACTTAATATATATAAGATTTTTAAATTTTCGACTAGTTATATGAACTAATTTTTCTCAATTTACTAATTAAAATTATATAATATTTACAAGATTATTATATATTATACTATATAAATGTGATAATTTGTATGACACATAAAATATTTACCAATGATCACATACTTCAGGTGATTTCTCTTTTGTAATTATGTGTTGTAAATTAATTGTAAATTAATCTGATATAGGTTATATACTATAATAAAACATTATAAATTTAGTCAAAATAGGTTTTTTAACATAAATTATATTTTTTTTATATTAAATTTTTATATTATAAAAAGAATTTTCATGGTAAATAATTTTTATAAAGATTCTAAATATTATAATATATTAATTTTAATAATATTTAATAATATTTAATAATTATTATATAGGATAATTTCTTTACAAGAACTTTTCAACATAATTATTTTAACAATTCATATATTGATACTAAATATATTTCTGGAAACAGAATTTTTTATTTAAAATATAAAATAATAATACTTGAATATTATATTCAAAATGTCAAGTATATAAAAAAAAGTAAAAACATTACTTAATATCAAATTCCAGATGAATATATTGTGAAAACAGAAGTTACAGATTAAATGTTATATTGTAAAACTAAATATATCTCAGTCAACAAGGTTTTATTTACAATTAAATGAAAAGAAGATAAAGCTGAATAGGAAGTTTCAAGTAAATAGTCATCAAGTGAAACTGTAAGTGTATTTTTTAAAGTAAATAAATTTATTTATTAATTATTATTAAAATTATTTATAAGAAGAATTAAATTTAACTTTAATATTATTAATTTAGAAAATAAATTAGGAAGAATTAAAGTTATTTGAAATATTTGTATTTGAATTTGATATTGAAATTTTGCATCAAGAATGAATTAAAAAATATAAAAATTAGATACTAAAAAAATTATTATTGATAAAAAAAAAGACCACTTAATAAATTGTCAATATCTTAACAAAATAAATAACATATCATTTGGACAAGATGCTTATAAAAAAATAAATCAATTTATTTTAAAACAAAGATTAACTTCAGAATCTAGAAAGTCAATTCAAATATGTAATATTGAACTGGAAACTAAGAATAAAATTATTAATTTAAAATATAATTTACCAGTAAATATTACAAAATTAGTGTTTTAGTATGTGTTGTTAACCGTGATTACCTTTACTAAACATGATAAACTAACAACTAATAACAGGAAAACTATTGTCTAAAAGATCATAAAGCAATTAGATGAATATGTTAAAGTTAGAAGATTTATACTATGGAGAAGTATAAGAAGTAAAGGATTTGATGTTGTAAAATTGTTCGAAAGAGATTAAGGGTAGGAGGTTTTACACTAAATTTATAGATATTTATAAAGAATATTACAAGTTTCATTTAAAAACTATAATAATTTATACAGAATTAATATAATTAATTTAGATCACAAAGTAAGATTAATTAAAAACAGAATAATACTGAGATTACAAAACAGGGTATTGTTAAGAAAATATTTTACTAAGAAATTAAAAGGTTAAATTATTATTTGTTGTGAAGACTTTATTAATAATTTATTACAATTACCGAGTTCAGAATATAACTAAGTTCTAATTGTTCTTTCACTAAAGGTAAAAGTTATCTTTATTTATACAAAATTACCATCCTATTACAAGATTATGATTATTAATTTCAAGAAAGCTTTAGAAATTTCTGTCACATTTCAAGATATTCTATAAGCTATTTTTGTTAATGAGTTATTTGTACTAGAGATATTTATCAGAGGTATCGACTAGAAGTGTTAATTAGAAATATCAACTAGAGGTGTTGACCTCGCATTACAATTAGTTACAAAAATAATTTACATTTGTTACTTGTAATTCTAATATAAATTTAATACAAATAAAAAAATCTAACTAATAAAATATACTAATAATTATAATAATGATAATAAAAATAATAATATATAAATATAAAAAATAAAGTTAACAGTATATATGATAAAGTATAGGTGGTAGGTTGGAGGTATGTTTCATGTTAATCTTAGGATAGACAATTCGAATTAGTCTGAGTCTCATCTTTTCAATAGTTACTAGAATAAGTTGTATATTTTATATTATGTAATAATAATGTAAGAGACTTTCTCTTTTTTTAATTAATAAATTTGAGGCAAAGCCTTGTCAAAACTTTATAAAAAAAAAAAAAAGTATATATGATAAAGTATTATTAGATAGAGATAAATATCAAAAACTTATTACAGTAGAATCACATTTTGATATGTAAATATCAAATTATACAAAGACAAAATGTGATTTTTAAATTAATAAATAATCAAATACAAATTGAAATTTTTAATATTGATTAAAAATCTGTAATTGATGAAGATAAAGATTATAATAATTCTGATAGAATAGTAGTTGATAAACATGAAATTGGAAATAGTATTTATCAATCAATTAAATTATTTCTTCAAATACTTATTCATATTTGGAAAAATTCAAATCCTCTTGTTTTGCAAATTAGTGATATAATTAAATTAAAATTAGGTAGTGATAGATGTAATATTGGATGAAAACAAAATTATGTAATGATGACAATTTATTTATTGAATGAAAAAGATAATATATTGAAATCAGATCATCAATATTAGTAATTAATTTATAAATTATTTTTATTTTTTTTTATTTTTTTTTTTATTTTTTTTAAAAAATAATAATTAATTGAAAATTAGTATTTGTCTTTTTGTAAAAAAAGAAAAATATGATACATTAGAAAAAATTGTATATATTTTTAATGATGAACTTTCTGAATTACAAGAAAATGAAATTTTGATAATAATGATATTTATTGAAAAATTGAATTTTTTTTTTTAGCAGATTAGAAATTTATGTATATAATAATAAGATTAAATATATCGAATTTAAAATACTTTTGCTTATATTGTGATTATGATTCAAATATTCATTGGAATATAAATTTACAGTGGATAATTAATAAAAATACAAAAGGTAATTATATTATATTAATATATAAAAATTAAAATTTTAAATATTAATAAATTTAAATTCTTTTAGCTTAAAAAAAACTTCATTATTTGTATTTCAGATATATTAATGAAATGTTTTTTTAATGATATTTAAAAAAAAAAATTTTGAACAACAAATTAAAAATCAAATTGAACAAGTAATAAAAAATATTAAAATATATTTTGAATTTTTTAAATTAAAATCAAATGGTAGAAAGTGAAATTGGACTTCTTTAATGGATCTTGATAAGAAAAAAATGTTACAAAATTTTCTTATTACTTAATTTATCTTTAAAAAATGTGATAAAGATATTTAAAAACTTTGACATGATTTTTATAAATTATATATTATTTTATGAAAATTACTTATTACTAATTCAAAAATTAATAATTTAAAAATTAAAGATTAATTTATTTTGCCATCCAATTTAAGGTCAAATAAATTCATCATTACAAGTACATGATCTCTATAGAAAAGAAGATATAACTCCATATATACATATTTTTTCACAATATATTCCTGAATTTTTAAAAAAATTAAATGAAAAAAATTTATCTATTTAATATTTTTCTACTTCTAGTCTAGAAAAAAAATCATAATCAGATATTTAATATTCTATTATTTTAATATAAATTATTAATAATTTAAAATTATAAAATTAATTATATTTAATTAGGTTTGATTATTTTTTAGTGGAACTACTATAGAAAGTGGAAGCAAAGAAAAATCTATAATATATGATATAATGGAATTTGAAAATTGACAATTATATTATTTACTTAATAATATATCACAAAAAATTCAAATGCAAAATATAAATTTAAATAATAAAGAAAATAAAAAATAGGTATAAAAATATTATTATATTTTATTTTATTTATAATATAAATTAAAACCTAATAATTATTAGTTAAATTTTAAAGTAGTGGATAAGATAAAATATAACAAAATTGCTTAGTAATTAATTCAATATTTGAATTGGATATTTCATTTTCATCTTTGTTTAATATTAATTTACATTCATCATTACTATAATAAATAATATGTTTTAAAGAATAAATTTATAAAATAATAATAATAAAATAATATACTATATATATCTATTTTCTTGAAATTCATTTGAATCTGTAATAAAATTACAATTTATTCTTCCCAATATAAATTCTCTATTATTTTCAGATAAAATTGTTTGATATTTATTTTCATAATCTTCAAGTAAAACATTGTCCTTAGTATTAGTATGGGGGTTCTCTTGAAAACTCCATTGAGTATAGCAAAATAATTGGTTTAGTTTAGTTATTCCAGCATGTCCTTCAAAAATACATTGATATTTACATTTAGCAGGACTATATTTGAATGTTTCTTCATTTTAAAAAGGTATACAAACACATTTTCAGGAAATGTATCTATTAATAAATGTTTTTTTCCAATTGCATGTCTTGAAAAATCAAGTTTTTTTTTTTAAAAGAACAATAAAAGAATTAATATAATGAATTATTTGTTCTGAAGTAGATTGAGAAAGTAAGTAAAAGTGGGTTATTAATTTATTATTTGAATGTACATTTCTTTCATGATTTACTAAATTTTTATAACTTGCAAAAGTTTTAAAACAGAGCTCGCTGTTTGTTATTATTATCCGCGTATTGAAAACGATAATCATATATACTATTATTATTATCACATCACATTAGGTTACACGATCATCAACTATGGGATATGAGAAAAATTAGTCCATATGATCAAAAGTCTTACTGGTATGAATTATTATTGTAAATGTTATTGGATCAGCTGGAGCTGGAGTTAAGGTTGGAATTACATTTTTTTGTAAAAGTATGAAGACATAATATATTGTTGCATTTTTCAGGCAATCACATGAAACACCTTCATCAAATCGTTAAGATATATAATTCTTGGATCATGATTACGGTGATAAAAATTGCAACAAAAAAATATTAAACATATTTTGCTTTATTGATTCATTGATTGTTTATCATCGAGAGATTGGTTAAATTTTCCTTTAATAATTTGTTTTCTTATCCAATTTTCGATCTGTTTTTATAAATACAAAAATCGATATACACATTGAACTATTCCTATGGAAGAAAAACAAAAAGAGCGTATAAAATAATCGTCGCGATCAGCCTCACGTTCTTAACCAAAGGATCATCACACAATGATCAAGGTGAACAGTCACACGGAGTCAATGATCATGAAAGCAGATAATCGTGATTTATATATGCAATTAAAAAATAACTTATCTTTATATCAGAATAGTGTCGGATGGTGCATCTCTAAATACACCCGCAATTTGAAGTTCTCAAACACTCTTACGACGTTCCCTTTTATGCAAGTACTGGGTTGGTTTATCATTATTGTTTCGAGATTTAGCTGTAATTTTTAAATGTCAAAAATCGATTAAAAATAATAATTATCATAATATAGTCTGGAGTTTAACAATGTTAAATCTTAGTAAAATTACATTTATAATTTATATCTCAAGAATTTAATTTGAATAAATCAAATCAAAGCCAATACAATTAATAAAAATTACTCAGTAGATAATATTGAAAAAGTAAATACAATCTATTTTTGATTTATTAAAAGACATCTCGCGATTTACATGGTTTACATTTAAGATCATCATTACTTATTATTACTTAGCAAATTACATTTATATTGTTTATACTATACTATGACGATGTGATTCAAAGATCAACAAGTTATTTCAATATTCTTACATCTTTTACAATCAAGTCCATCATGGCGTCTTTTGAACAAATCGAACAATTACGACAAGAATTTACAGTTGAAAAGTTTCGTTTTGAACAAAAATTACATGAATCCCAAAAAGAACTATATTCATTAGAAATCCGAAACAAAGATTTAAATTATAAGTTTGAAGATGTTCAAAAACTTTTGGATAATGCTGGTAAGTAAAGAATAAAGTTTAGATCTAAACATATTAAAAGAATTAATAAAAATTGTTTTCAAAGATAAACATCATTATTAAAACATTTAGGTTAAACACATTTACATTAATAATTATATAATAGAAAATGAAAAGAATAACTTAATAAATGAAAATAAAACTGTTACTGAAGAATTAAAGAAACTCCGGGAAGAATTTTCTTCCCGAGAAAGAAGTTACCAGGAAGAAAAAGAAAAGAAAACGACATTTATTAATTTGACGGAACAAGAAAGAAATTTATTAAAAGGTAAAAATATATATATATTTATAATAATTATATTTTTTTAATAATTATATTAATTACAAATATGCTTGGTTTTTTAACAAAAGATAATGTCGAGCAATTATCAAAATTGAATTTGAAATATCAAAAACAAGTATTTGATTCACAATATGAATTGAATAACTTAAAAAAAAAGGAATTCGAAACAAAAGTTTGTTATTATTTGGATTTTAATTAATTTTGACGAATTTTGATGAATTTTGATGAATTTTAATTAATTTTAATTAATAATTATTTTATTAATAATTAATAAAGAATAAATTAACATTATCAAATGCCGAAGTGGAATCATTAAAATTAAAACTTGATAGCATGGAAAATAATATGAAGGAATTAGGAAAAAATAATTCAAAAGTTTTATCTACGCATGTTTGTATAAATAAAATATATATATATATATATATATATATATATTATATAGTGTCAATTATTTAAATTTTAAAATAGAAATTAATTATTATTTTTAATATTTTAGATTAATAAAATAGATTCCTTAACTCAACAAGTGAACGAATTAACCAATGAATTAGAAAAATATAAAAATAAATCATCACATTATGAAAGAGTGGCAGAAGAACAAATATCAATTGCTCAAAATGCTACACATGAAAAAGAAGATAAAGAACAATATTATGAAAATTTGCTTAAAGGAGTAATAAATGAAGCTTTATCATTAAAAGAAGAATGTAAATTATATCAAAAAGAAAAGGAAGCCGATAAACAAATGTTTGAAGATATGGAATGTATGTGACTTTATTATCTAAATTATCTAAATTATCTAAAATAATTATCTATTATCTTAACTTATATTTAAATTTTTTATTATTTATAGCTGAGATTTCGTCATTAAATGTACAATTAAATGATGTGATATCAATTAAAGATCAGGTAAATTTTTATTAAAATTAATTAAAATTAAATTAAATTCTATAATTTTTCTGTAATTCTAAATTATTATTATTATTATTAGATTATTAAAGAAAGTGATCTTTTAAAAGAAGAAATCGAAAAATTACAAGTAGAAAAAACTAGATTAAGTCGGATATCCGTTCTTGCCACCACCGCTCCAGTTGGTGCAGTTGAATTAGCATTACAGGAAAAAGGCAGATCAATTGTCGATATGGTAAATATTTTACTAATAACTTATTATTTAATTTATTAATATAATTTATAAATATAATTTATTAATATAATTTATTAATATTATTTTTAGTACAATGAATATACCAATCTACAAGATTTATTATTCCATGAGAAATCAAAAAATTCTGATCTTAATGACATTATAACAATGCTTAAATATGAACTTGATGGCTACGTAATTATTTAATTTATAATTTATAATTTATGGTTCATTTATTTTTAATGAATATTGAAATTTTAAATTTTTATTTTCTTTTTTATAGGAGTCAAATACTGAACAGAATAATGTCAGATTTAATCAACTTCTTGAAGAAAATAAAATTATTAAAGAACAGTTAAAATTAAATTATTCAGAAATATCTCGATTAAATTCAAATGTAATTAATTTTTAATTCTTTTTTTTTTTTTTTTTTATTCATCAATTCTATTTTATATATTAATTTGAAATTTATATAATTTATATTGGTAAAATTTTATTAGATAAAAAACCTCGAGACAGCAAATCTAAGTTTAGAAGATCTTATCACTCAGAGAACTCAAGGTAAATTTAAAATAATTAATGTTAAAATATTAATTATATTAAATCATTTACTTACCTATATAAATGTATATATATTATTTTTTATTATAATAGAAATCATACAACTAAAGGATAAGAATAAATTCATTAACGATAAATTTAATTATTTTTATGAAAAGAAAATTGATAATAAATTTCTAAATGAAAAATTACCTGAAGATCCTCGCAAATTACATGTACTTTGCTTTAATCTTAGAACTGAAAAAATTAATTTACAAAGAAATAATGCCGCTCTAGAGAATCATATAGAATCATTTAAATCTCAATTATCTTTAAGAGATGTTGAAGATAAAACTACTGCTCAACATATTCATAAACTTCAAGAGCGTATTCAACAATTCAATAGACAAATTGAAACTTTGGAAAACGAAAGAAAACAACATTTAGAAATTGCATTTAGGAATAGTATAAATAATAGAGAAGAAGAAGAAGAAGCGGTATCATTAATATTTGAAAATAATTCAAATTTGGAAATAATAGAAAAATTAAAAGAAGAAAATCAAGAACTTAAAGTAACTTCATATTTATTTATTTATTTATTTATTTATTCACATTATATTCATATTTCATTTAATTTTAAATGTAACATTTCTAATATATTTTTTTTATTGATAATAATATTTTTTAGGATAGAAATGAACATTTATTAAAAGAATTAAAAAATCATGAAGAAAATGGTCAATTGTTTATTGATGAAATGAATAGTTTTGAATTATACAAATCAACATGTGATAATAAAATAAAGAATTGGGAAGGTAATCTTATATATTTAATATTTATATTATTTAATTTTATTAACGCTATATGCTATTAATTTTTATTTATACTATTTATAATTTAATATTAATAATAATATTGATGAAATAAATTTTTTATAGAAAAATATAATACAATTTCGGATCAATTAAAGGCAAAAGAACAAGAATGGCAGGATATTAAGAATATTTTACATCAATCACGAAGCTTTAATAGTCAACTTGAAAATCAACTTACTAAGGTATAATTTATCCATATAAGCTATTTATGAACCATATATATATATATATATAAACCCTATATAAGCTATATATTTTTACTTTTTTTTTACATATATTATTATTATTTTTATTTTATTTTTTTTTTTAATTTATAGTTACAAGAAGAAAACAGAGTATTACGTACGGAATTATCAAATACCAAATCTTCATTATCCATTCAAGAAACCAAATGGAATGAATTAAAAATTAGTTTTTCAAATGAGATGATGGATCTCTTAAGTGATAGTGAAAAAGCTGTTCACCTAGAAAAAGAATTTTCATCACTGGTAGAACAAAAGAAACGATTAGAAAATGAATTAAATCAATCAAATGATAGTTTAATATCAGCAAGAACCAAAAATGATTTACTACAAAATCAATTAAATGAATTAAATGAGAAATTTAGTTTAAGTTTAAAGAGAAAAGTTGAAGAACATGAAAAAATATTAAATGAGAAAATAGGTTGTCAAAAGGAAATTAAAGAACTTTCGGAAAAATTAAAAGTTAATAATGCAATAATTGAATCACAAGCAAAAGAAATTGAGAAATATTCCAATCAATCAACTGCAATATTTGATATATCCGAAATCTCTGAAGGACAAGAAAATCGAATTATCCAATTAAAGTAAATATGTCATATATTTAATTTGTTATATATCTTCTTAATTAATTATTTTAATTTTTTAATTTTTAATTTTTAATTTTAATTTTTAATTTTTAATTTTAATTTTAATTTTAATCTTAGATCGGAATTGGATTCAGTACAAAAGAATAATATTAAAATGCAGGAGGACAGTAAATTTTATAAAGAATTATGTGATAAATATATGGTTGATCTTAACAAACAACAATCTTTATATGATGAACTTAAATCCGCTACTGATATTGAACGCGAAGAAAACTCGGTAAAGCTTGTCGTATCAGATTGTTGAATTGTTATATTGTTGTATTTGTACGGAGATTAATAATTTTTTTACTTTATTTTAGACAAAAATCATAAACCTACAAGAAGAAATTAACCAATTAACCGAGAAATTAACAGCTATATCAAATGAATTAGATGAAAATACCAATAATCTTGTCGTAAATGATCAAGCATATAAAAACACTTTAATCACTTTAAATTCTCAAGAACAACATTTAAATGAAGAATTAAAAAGACTAAAACATTCATACGAAGTAGCACAAAATAATTATAATCAAACACTTATTGCTCATGCTGATAATACTAAACAATTACATAAAATTAATGATGAATATTCGAAATTGAAGTTTGAATATAATAAACTTCAAGTAAGTTTCGATTATATCTTTTATATAATATATACATCTTTATTTATTTATATATGTCATTTATTTGCCATTTATGTGTCTAAATTTATTCTAAAATTTATTTTAAAAATTTATTCTAAAATTTATTCTAAAAATTTATTCTAAAATTTATTCTAAAAATTTATTCTAAAATTTATTCTAAAATTTATTATTAGAATACTTTAGTACAATCAGAATCTTTATGGAAAAATGAAAAGGAAAATGTGGAAAAACGTTCACTGGAACTTGAGAAACGGTATTTTAATTTTTAATATATATATATTTTTTTTGATATAACATTTAAAATATTAAAATAATATTGATAATTAAATAATTTTTATATTTTGATTTATTTATTTTAACTAGTTTCAAAGAACTTGAGAATGAAAATAAATCCCTTCATGAACATATTAATAATAATTCTTCATCAGATAGTGATCATTTAATTTCTAATTTACGACAAGAAAGAGAAGTTTTTTATCGACAAGCAGAAAGATATAAAGTTCAATTTGAACAAGCTCTGAAATCTTTAGGTGAAGTTCGAATATTACTTGATAAGGTAAATTAATTAATTAATTATAATAATAATAAATAATAATTAATTTAATTTAATATTTAATTAATATTTAATTAATATTGTAATAGGAACGAGAATTTAATAAAAAGATCCAAACAGAATCAGTTGGTGACCTAACAGAAGAAAATACTCATCTAAAAATTCTTAGTGAAAGTAATAAAGCACTAAGAGAAGAATGTGAAAATTTAGAAAAAACTGTGAATGATCTTCAATCATCTAAAAATGAATTTGAAGAAAAAGTATCAATTCTTAAAGGACAAATTCAAGATTTGAAATTTGAAAAAGATAATTGTGTACAGGAAATAGAAATAATTAAAAAAGAAAATGAAGAATTACATGAAAGATTTAAAGTTATTTTAGAGAAATATGATGTAAGTTTGAAAATTTAGTATTAAATTTATTATTAAATTATTTTTAAATTTATTATTAAATTAATATATATATATATATATTTTATAATAGATTGAAGATCCTACTGAATTACAAAAATTGAAATCAGACTTAAAATCATTCGAAAGTGAAATAGAAAGATTAAAAGCAGAAAATGCCAAATATAAGAGACAGGTAAATTTTAAAATTTCTCTGGCTTCTCTTTATTCAATTTTCAATTTATTTTATTTGTTTAATTTATTCAATTTCTAAACTTTAATATATTTTATTTAATTTATAGTTTGATAGTATTAGAGCTTCCGCCATTAGGTTCAAAAATGAAAGAGATTCACTTAAATCAAAGAGTGAACAAGTAGAAACTGAAAAATCTCGTTTAACCGAAGAAAATGCAAAAGAAAAAGTACGATTAAATCAAGAAATTCAAAATTTGCGTAACCAATTATCTTATCTTCAAAAGAATAATCAAATTAAACAAGCGGGTCAAGATAAAGAATTAGAACAATTAAAAAGACAGTTAGAAAATTCTCAACAAATAAATTCCGAAATTACCAAGAAATTTAATTTAACTCAACAACAAAAAGATGATCTCACAAATGAATTAAAAGTGGTTAAAGAACAACTTGATTCAATTAAAGAACAAATGGTTGAAACTATGCGATTTAAAGCTCAAGAATCAATGTTTATAAGTAAAGTTAAAAAATTAGAAGAACAAAATAATGATTTACATCAAAAATTACAACAGCAGCAACAATCTATTTTAGAAAAATCTAAATCTGTTGAAACTATTCAAACTCAAGATAAACTAACTCAAACTGATGAAATTTCAACAATAACAATAATTCCAAATACTTCCGAAAATATGAGTATTACTGCTACTACTGTTATTCCTTCAATTCCTGTTACTTCCGCTACTTCCGCTACTTCCGCTACTTCCGCTACTTCCGCTACTTCTGCTACTTCCTCTACTTCTGCTACTTCTGCTACTTCTGTTATTGCTACTCCTTTCGTTACTACTCCTTCCGCTTCTCCAGCTACTACTACTCCGGCTACTTCCGAACATTTAATACCTTCAACATCTGCTTTTCCAGTTATAGCACCTAGAGAGAAACCACCAGTTAAATTACAAAGAAATCGGATGCAGCAAATTATACAACAAGAAGAAAAACCAAAATCAAGTTCATCGGATCAAAAAAATGATGATGATGGTAAATTTAATAATAATGAACACTGCCGTAATTTGATTTAATCTATTTTAATTTAATTTTATTAATTTAATTTATTTATTTAATGAAAATTTACAGGAGAAAATATTTAATTTTTGTCTCGTTTTATTACGATATTCGTTTGTAAATAAATATTTTAAATTTTAATGGTTTTGATATAGAATTAAAAAATAAATAATGAATTAATTTATGACATTATTACTAACGACAACAAGATGAATAAATGCACGTTTTATTTGGAAATACATAATCGATCCACCAAGCTTGAAAATAACTGTAGTGACTCCAACAATGTCCTATACCAAAAAAAAAAAGTATTAAAAGTATTTGAGAAAATTGATTTCCATTCATAACTTGTAAACAATTGTAACCGCGCGGAAATAATCATATTATTTATTTTAAAAGAACTTTATTCAGTTATTCAAAGGTAGGCAAGAAATTATATTATAAGTATTATAAGTGGAAAATTCGACATTATCATATTGTCATAGAATCTCGATTAAATGATTATATAAAAAAACAAATGGGAAAGGTTCACTTTCCATTTTTCAGAAAAGAAATGGTCGACAATTAGATGTAGACATTTTCAAGGTAATTATATATCAAATAAATTTAGTTGGAAGCATATTGGATAATTCATCGAGATATAAATTAATATATAGAATAAAGTAAAAAGGTAATAATGAAATGGATGGAAATATTTAATAAGTATTGTGATTTTTCGAAATTTTGTAAAATCTATAATCATATATTAAAATTTGAAAAATTACACGTTAACAATTCGTACATTCACATCGACATTTTTTTTTTAATAAATAACACACGAAAGATCTCAAAGTCAAATAAAAAAAGATTTGTTTCATAGTTCTTCAACAGTACAAAAAGAGAGATTTTCCCACATATAACCAACATATAGAAATATATCATCTTGTCAGCGAATTTCTTGCAAAGAACGATGATTGCGACTTTTCAAGGATAAAACATAGCGAGATATATAAAAACTTGACAATTAAATAATAAATTTTTTCAATAGAATATATCAAAGATAATTTTATTTACTAAAATAAAAGAAATAAGTAATTTGATAAGAAAATAAAATATTCTTGAAAAAATATAAATTTACAATAAAAATATAAAACTATTTACATAATTTCATCTCAATAACGCGATTCTTATTAGAAATGACATTAATTTAATTGAAAAAAATCAAGTTTAAGTCCATATTCAGTATAATTGTTTGAAGTGATCTTTCGTTCATATCCTACCGGAGTAGGAATAATTATAGATTTTCCGATACCAAAACCTGGTGGTGGTGATGAAGTAGCACTTTTGCTAAATCGTTCAACAAATAGTGATACAAGTTTTCCAGTATTAATGTATTCTGTCAAACATTTTAACCAAAAAGAATACTTGTCTCTACCAATATGAATCTTATAATTTAAAGATTCTATAAATGCGAGTTCCAACTTATTAATTTCAATAAGAGGCATGTGAGTAATATCCGACCAAGTTTTATTCTTATAAACTGGTTCGATATGCCATTTGTGTGCCACCATTAGAGCGATCGTAAAAAGTTGATATTCGTTTGTAAAGTTTGCGGTGTTGCCTTTTTTCATGTACTTTTGTATATATTTCATTGCTATGAAAACGGTCGTTTTTGATACTTTTGCATTCAATATTGTCTAAAATGATCAAAAAAGGTATTAGATGTTAATTTGGATAGGTCATTTTTATTACTTTATGATAAATAATAAATACCTCAGCACAAAAATTTTTAAAGTGCAAGCTAGCATTACTGCGGCTGCCGATTTTCATTAAGCTCCACATTAATACGATAGTATCTGCCATAAACTTGCCCAAAGCATACGGTGTCGGTGCAGTTTTTTTCAACCAGTTACAAACGATAAGGTCTTGCATCGTTATAAATTTAAGTTGCAGGTAGTGTGAAGAAAAACGGTTGTAACGCGATTTAAGGCAATCAAATAAGTTGTGAAGGAATAGAGTGTTATCTTAAAGCAAAATTATCTTGTTTCGTTAAATTTGAGAAAAAATGAGAAGAGTTTTTCAAAAAAAAAAATAATGAATGTTGATTGTGTGGTCAAAAGAATCGGAAAGATCAACGGGGTTATCTTCTGATTCCAATAAAATGATACTGGTAACACAAATTTCTAGAAATTTCTCTAAGAATACTATTATTTCTAACAAAATATTCTTTTTTGTTCATAATTTAATTTTTAATGTATTAAATTTTATTTCTTTATATTTTAGTCAAAACAAATATTTGACATCCACAATATTTTTCCTTTGCTGCTTTACATATAAATAACAAATTATTTCTAGGCCACTTATCAAATCACAAATCATATAGTACAATTTTCATGTTTATTGTATATAAAGGAATAATTATATAATATGCATCCTTTGATCTAAATAAAGAATTTATTTTGCAAGAATTGTCTGTCTATATTGCTGTTTAAATTGAAGTGACAAAGGAATAATCAAGCAGATTATTATAATAAATAATTGCTAAAATAGTTACAATTTTGATATCATTTTATTATTTTTGATAATTGAACTTCAGATCATTCTGCAATAATATTTGCAAAAGTAAAATTAGTCAGGATCTGTGTGACTAGGAAAGGTGGTCACTTATTAAATCACATAAGGAATTTAGAGATATTTTAATATATATTATATGGGATAAACGTTGTAATTGGAAAGGTCATTTCTACTGGCCACATAGCCAATCATGTAGTAAAATTTTCATATGATCTAATTCGTATATAAAAGCATGAATAAAGAACTTAATATTTTGCAAGAAGAATTCTCTGTCATTGTTTGTGAAATAACAAACAATGGTCAAATATCATAAATCGGGTACCTGTCGGGTACCCGGCCCACGCAGAAGTTCGGGCACCTATGGACATCTGATATGACTATAATATAAAAACTGAAATAATTTATAATTGTAGCTACATATAAAAGTTTTTAATTATATAATAATTTAATCATAAAAATGCTATTAGTAACTTTGTAGACAATAAAAAAGTGCATCAACAGTAAAAATTATAGATTTATATCATTAAAATTGAGGGAATCATGAGTACTCAATGTTTAAACGGTCGCCAGAATTAAAGTGCTCATAATTCTCTCAATTTTAATTATATGGTCTATAATTTTTACTGTACGATATATTTTTTTTTATTATCTACAAGTTTAGTTAGTAGCATTTTCACGATTAAATTATATAATTAAAAATTTTTATACATACTACTATGAAAAATATTTCCGATTTGATTTTGGGTAAATTTTTATATAAAATCAGGAAATAATTTATCAGTTAAACTTGTAGACCTATATCACTAAAATTGAGAGAATTGTAAGTACTTTAATTCTGGCGGCCGTTTAAAATTTGAATATTCATGATCCCCTCAATTTTAATGATACAGGTCTAAAATTTTTACTGTCGATGTACTTTTTTTATTGTCTATAAGGTTACTTAGTAACGTTTTTACGATTAAATTATATAATTAAAAACTTTTATTTGTAGCTACGATTACAAAATATTTTAGTTTTATATTATAGTCATCAAATACCCGAATTTCCGCATGAGCCGGGTACTCAATAGGGACCCGATTTATGATTTGGACCAGTAAAAAGCATAAATAATTACATAATTTAAGTAATAATCAAATTTATTTTTTAAAGATTATTTAATTAATTGATAAATTGATTTTCATGCATTATGAATTTAAAAAAAATATAGTATTAGTGATTATATCCATCTATAACAGTTTTGCTTAACACCCTGCACTTTTCTTTTGTTTTAATAGTAGTAATAGTAATAGTATAGTGCTAAAACAATTTAGCATGTTAAGAAATAAAAATTACATATATGTCAGGAATATACACAGGATTTATTTTTATTTTTATTTTAATTTTTATTTATATATTTTAAATTTATTAATATATGTCTTGGTAATCTAGATTAGTTCAATTTAGTAAGATCTAAGATTTATTAATTATTATATTTATTAATATGTATTTTTATTTATTATATTTATTATATATGATATATATTTTTAAATAATAAAGAATAGCTTTGCTCAATTAAAATTAATGAACATCTTGTTTACTACTTGGAGTTATGTAACTTGGCATACACACACTAACACTTACAAAATAAGAGTTTTAGGTTAAACTTTATATTATTATTGAAATATGTTCAAAGATATATGAAAAGAAGAATTGTTACCAAAAAGAATTTGGTTAATATATTCTTATATTGTATAGTTTATTTTATAATCATTAGTTAGTTTAATAGTAGTATTATAGTTTGTATCACAATAATGAAATCTAATTTATCATAGGTCATAATAGGTTATATGGTCATAACTATAGTTGATCAGTAGGTCATAGGCCAACATTCTGTCATATAATTTCAATTTTAAGATTAATATAATCAAGTTTACATATATTGAAGTAATAGCAATAAGTGTTTAAAGTGTTTAAAGTATTAATTAATACTCAGCATGTTGTTACTAGTTGACATTTTGAACAAATTAATGAATCAAAAGGTGGTTTACAACTAGTAAACAGAAAGAAATTATCTATTATATTAATTAAATAAGGTTAAAATGACATTTAATTTAATAATATGGAAATTAATATGAAAAATTTAGAATTAGCTGTTAATAACAAATTTATAGGTCAATGTCAAGAATTTACCAAACAATAATTTATATTTAAAGAATATAAATTAATAAAAATTTACAGTAATTTAAATATGAAATATAGGTCTATTATGAGTAAATCAATAATTCTGTCAATTAGAATATTACAAGTAAATTAATTCACTAATTGAATTGGTAATTTTATACTAAAAGATTTTTACTTTAATCTAAATTTGTCTTGAATGAAAGAAAAATTCACACCTTTTGTAAGATTTAATTTTGATAAGTCAGTATTTCTTAACATTAATCTTTATGACAATCTTTCCATTAATTATTTTGACATCAATTTTGTCAGTGTTCTTGACAGTACTACTGATTTACATTATAATGATTCTAAACAAATAAAATAACTATACTAATATACAATAACAAATCTAATCTAAATATAATAATAATAATCAATATAATAATAAATAATTAAATGAAATGGAAACCATTGTAAGTTTGAAGTAGTATAAATTAAACATATGTTAACACTTGACAATAGTGATATAGATAACCAATTAATTTCTCGAAAGTGAATGGACGGAAATCACGTGATAATGTCTATCACACTATGTAATAAAAATAGAATGTCCTTTGGACAATTATTATTATTTAATTATTAGTTATTTATTTATTTGTTATATTATTGTTTGTCATATTGTTTATTATTATAGTATATTATAGTATATAGTTTATTGTTATGTTCATATAAATTGTTAAGAACTTTAACACAACTAATTATCAAAAAGATTGTCAAGATCAATGTCAAGAAAATTATGATACTGACAAAAACATTGTCAAAAATTTAATCTTATAAAAAAGGTAAGTTTTTCTTCTACTCCAAGATAGATTTGATAAATCTAAAATTGTAATTTAGATAGTAATCTCTTATTATTAATTCTTGTTATCAAATTAACATTTTTGTAACAATTCTAAAAGATATGATTATTGATTTACCCATAATAAACTTATATCTTTTTACTTAAACTTTGTTTTTTCCTTATTAATTTATATTCTTTGAATATAAATTCTTGTGAATAAACTTTTGATATCACTTGTAATTTTCTTAATAATTACATCTTAGCTCTTAACCTGAATTTCTTAAATTTTTTAATTAAGTTTAGTAGTTTAATTTTAATTCTGTAGTTTAGTAATTATCTTTGTAAATCAAGTTATTTCTATATAAACAAATTAAGTTCCTTATTAGCTTTTAATAGTTAAATTATCTTTTATCCATTTAGTTTATTTTCAATAAATTTCCCTCTGTTGACTAGTTGTAACTTTTTTGGAAAATAAATAAAATTAGTTCAAAAGCCAACTAGTAACAATGCTACTAATGAATATCAACTCATAACAATTACTTTAATTGTGATACACAAGTACTTATTTATAAAAATAAAACCTAGTGGATATTACATATATTCCTCTCACTGAAATAAACAATTTGGAAATTTCTTTTATGGAATTCTTATTAGTGGAACCAAAAAATATTAATTTTAGTTTAAATGCTTGAGAAATTATATAATTACTGGTAACAAACTTGAATGTTTGTTTGAATGAAAGATTTTGTAGAAAAATTATTTTTTCACAATATGAAAAATTGATAGTTAAAAGATTCCAATTTTTTTTAAACAAAAACATTACTCAAATATACAAATACTGAATACGATTGAATTTCTTTCAATAATCTGATATTTATATATCATTAAAATTAAATGTATTTTGTTATTTTTATATTTTAGCAAATAAAAAATGTTTTTAACAAAAATAAAAAAAAGGTATCTATGCATCTTGCGATGTATTTATGTATTAGGCTTGCATATTTTTATTAAATTTAAATTTTCAATAATATATTTTTTGATGTATGATTATAGAGAAGGACAAAAATATATTAGTATTAACTAATTTTTCTCGTTTTATAAAATTACCAAATAATTTTGATAAAGATAATTTGTATTTGATATTTTCAATAACTTAAATGGAAGACAATTAATACATTGAAAAAAAAATGTGAAGCTAAAAATTAATTTATATTATAAAAAATTTTATTTTAGTGGATTAATCATAATGATTTTATCATATAACCAAAGATTTACAACTTTATTAATTTATTTATTACCTTCAATATTTAAGTAAGGTCACATTTCATTATTCCATTTTTATTCCTTATCTCTCTCTTATATGTTTATTAAATGTGTTCTCGAAAGATTACTTTTTTGTAGATGAGGATTTACCAAAACAATAAACTGGCTATATTTGGTTATTACAAGTAATTTGGACTTTTTTTTTTTTAAAAAAAAAAATGCATCCAGTTAAATCGACGATATAATCTTCACATATGAAAACATGTGGCAGTTAATCACAGGACGAAAACTTTGGGGGTTCAATTGAATACTCTCGTATGCTCCTTTAAGACACCTTTTCTAATACGAATAAAATATTAAAAAATATTGTAACCGAACAAAATGTTAACCACGCGATTTGTACGGTTTGTACGCAATTTTATTCACAAAGAAGGCATAAATTTTATTTGCCTGTATACAAAAAAAAAAAATCAATTAATTTTAAAATTTTTATATATTTTATTTTATTTTTTTTTTTCCATTTTACACTCTCTACAAATATATATTTTCTAGAAAAAACTTTATATATTACAATTATTTTAATTATTTTTATAATATAAAAAAAATTAATAAACCATAAATACAAAACAAACAAAAAAAAAAGTTTATCTTAAAATTTGATTAATTCCATTCCCTTTCTTTTTTCCTTTAATTCAGGAATCCTCTACATTTCGACGCTCCACAATGGCAAGGAATCTTATCAAAATTATCAATTGGAAACTAAATACATTAATTATGAACGCAAGAAAAAGGTGAAATCATATAATTTATGATTTAGTATTTATTTATTAATTTGTTTAGTACAAATATGTAAATTTATTTGATTTGTAGTGTTAATTAGTGAAGATAGTGAAGATAGTGAAAATAGTGAAAATAAATAAATAATTAGATCAAAAGAGATCAAAAGAGATAAATATATATATATAAAATATATAAAAAAAATATATGTAAAAAAAAAAAAAGATATAAAAAAAAAATAACAAAATAAGAAGGATAATATCATTACCTTATAATCATAAGTAATCTCCTCATTCTTTTGAATATCCCGTTTTGCATATATGGCAATCTTCTTGGCTCCTTTAACGTTAAGAATTTTAGCATTGCAATTTGGCTGATTTATTATTAAAAAATTATAAAAACAAATAAAAATGATTCATTTAGATCATATTCAATATATTTAGTATATTTAATATATTTAATATATTAAATATATTAAATATACTTAATATATCTAATATATTCAACATAATTAATATAATTAAATAATTGATAATCACATCTCACGTATACATTACATATCTTACAATATCACACATACACATATACATCTCTCTCTTTCTCTCTCCTCCCTCCACACACACATATACTTACTTCACATGAATGATTTATTAATCTCGCATTATTTCCCATTCGGGTAGCATCGATTATAGTATCATCTCCAACTCGAAACATATAACTACCTTCAATTCCTGTAGCTCTATATTTTCGTTCCCTCAAATCAGCAACGGATTGCCTAACCAATTCTCCTGTATATTCAATTATGAATTCACCAGATTTAATTTTTTCCAATGTAAATAATCCATAATGATGAATGGGAGATTTGGCAATTGTAAGTTCACGTTCCCTTGATTTTAATGGATTAAACCCATAATTATCATCTGCCATTCTAGCTTTTAGTTCACGTCGTTTGGCTCTTGATTCTCTAGGACTAGGTGCTGGTGCCGCGGCTGTTGCATAGGGTGTACCTGCTATCCCATATTCTACATATTTTCGTTTTTCTTCGGGTGGAATTTTATAATAACCTTCAGTTCTCGCACATCCTGTTTTATTTACAACCGGGGACGGACGACGATCTTTAGATGTTTCTTTTTTATAATTTATATATAATATATATATATATATATTAATTTAATCTGACAAAAAAAAAAAGAAAAGAAAACTAATCTATTATAATAATAAAATTATATAATTAATAATTATAATAACTTACTTCCTGACCTTACAATAGATCCACTTTCGTTTTCTGAAGTATCAACGGTTGGTTTACAATCGGTATCAAGTGATTTATTCTTTAATTTTAAGAATATTTAATTTCAAATAAGTTTACGAACGATTCTGAACATTCTGAACAGATGTGATATATTAAATATTTTAAGTATAGTTTGTTAAATTTTATACATACCTCAATCACAATGTTATTATTATTATTATTATTACTATGACTATTATTATTATTATTATTATTATTATTATTATTATTATTATTATTCGATGAATCAAATCCACTAAATTGTTTTGTACTATCGCTACTCTCTGATACATCATCTAAATATCGTGATCTATAACGAATATAATAATTTTAATTTTAATAATTTTTTTATAATTTATTATTAATTATTATTATTAATTAATTAATTAATCAATTATTCTTATTGTTTTTATATTTATTATATATTATTATTATTATTATTATTAGGAATTAAAGAAATTAAAAGATAGATAAAAACATTTATCATAAATGTTTAGGTCTTAACTGTTGTTTCTTCTTAGATTCTGCTTTTTTAGACATGATATTTGGTGAAGTCGAAGTCATTTTTGAATGACGAATTCCTTTAGTTTTCTGATTAGCAACAACTACTCGATTCTTTAATTCTCTTGGCTTTGTAAAGGCGGAACTTTTTCTATTAGAACTTGTCTTTTTCCCCGTCTCCGATGCACTTGAACAATTGGATTTATTGGATTTATTTGATTTATTGGATATAGATGATGTTATTTTACTGGTTTCTGATGCACTTGATGCATTGGATTTTTGAATTTTTTTTATTTGATTCTTTGGTTTGGAGGATTGAGTTGGTTTCTGATCATCTTCACCTTCATCATCTACTATAATATCATCTACTATAATATCATCTATTATAATATCATCTATCACAATATCATCTATCATATTATCATCTTTTATATTATTACCATTATCTTCCACTATATCATTTTCAACTTTAATTTTTTCTGATGATAAAGATAATTTATTATCATTCTTGTCATTCTTATTTTTACTATTATTACTTATTACAGTTGCATTTTTATCTGATTCAGATGATGAAGAATAATCCCAATCACTTATTTTGGGTCCAATTGAAGGTTTGTTATTTGATTTTTTATTTTTTGAATGAATCGTATCATAAAAGTCATCATCTGAATCAGATGAATCATTAGCTGTCGAAAGGTGACCATATAAATCACCATCTGACGTTGAATAATATCTATCTTTATTCCTTGATGATTTTTTAGATTCAAATTTTCTGTGATTTTTTAAACTACCACCACTTTCTTTAATATCAATTTTATCTTCTCTATTTCTGGTAGTAGAATTTCTGATAGTAGAATTTTTGGTATTAGAAATTCTATTAATAGTAGTAGTAATAGTTTTAGTAGAAGATGATGATGTAATATTTTTTATCGATTTATTCTTTTTATTTTCATCTTTAGATTTGTTAAGGTTGGAAAATTTTCTGGCACTAGGAATATCCGATAATGAAGTAAATGCCTCTGACCAACTAATTCCTATTTTATGATCCTCTTCTTCCTCAAATTTAATTATATCTGAAGAATTTAAATCAAAACTCTTATTATTATTATTATCTTTATCTTTACTACCACCACCACCATTATCTTTATTTTCATTCCCATTTTTTTCTTCATTACTACGAGTGAATTGTGGTTTTTCCGGTAAATCCCAACCATGAACGGAATCTCGTTCTTTATTACGCGTATTTTCTTTATCTCTACTATATCCGCGAACTCGAGAACGATTTGATTCACGATCATGTTTACGATTACTACTATCATATTCTCGACTTGAAATATTATCCCGTTCTCGAATACGATTAGATTCACGATGTCGACTACTACGACTATTAATATTATTACTATGATTATTACTACTACTACTATTATTATTATTATTATTATCACGATCACGATTCCAATGTTGGAAACCTGTTGGTGTGATCGTTGTAGGTGGACTTCTATCACGACTTCGACTTCTTTCAACAGTTGAATATTTATTACTTTTATTTGATCGATCTCTTGAATTTCTTCTTCGGCGATCCGAATTAAATCGATCATTACTTTCATATTGTGATGAGATATCATTATCTCGCCAAGATGGTCGTGATCTCGAATCTAAATGTCGCCAAATTGAATCAGGGATATTGGAGGTAATACTACTCTTAGTTTTATTATACGTTTTGTCATATGTCTTATCATATGATTTGTCATATGCTTTATCATATCGATTTGATGATGAATGACCAGATGTTGATATTCGAGATACGGATTCTTCGGAATTCGGATCAATTTCACCATCTTCCATATCATTATCAATACTTTCGTTTGAAGGTATTTCAGAATTTTGTTCTTGTTTATCTGAAATATTATTGTTATTATGATTATGATTATTATTATTATTATCATCACTATAATTATTATTGTTATTAATATAATTACTATTATTATTATTATTATTATTACTATTATTATTATTATTATTATTATTATTATTATTATTATTATTATTATTATTATTATTATTATTATTATTATTATTACTGATTTCTTCTTTATTGGGAGTTTTTGTTGGAGTAATAGGGAGTGAGGAAAATTTATTTTTTATCTTATCAAATGAACGTGGGGGTGGTGGTTCCGAAGGGATTTTAATGGGTGCTGCTGCTGGTGGTGCCATCGATGGTGGTGTAATTGGTGGTGGTGGTGCCATTGGCAGTTGTGCCATTGGCGGCGGTGGTGCCATTGTCAGTGACGGTGGAGGTGATGGTATCTCATCAATTTCCATATCAATATCATTAGCCAACGGAGTTGTGTGTTTACTATTATTAATTGGTGAGTGTGGTTCAATTAGTTCTTGTTGTTGTTGTTGTACTCGAGTTTCGGTAAGTATTTTTTCGATTGCTGCTTTGAATTTTGACTCTAAAAAAAAAAAAAAAACCGAAAATTTAAAAATTTCAAAAGAAAAGAGACACAGAGAATACGCGATTTGCCCACTTTATGATTATTTATTTAAAAATTATACATAAATGTAAGTACTTACTATCATTATCTAATTCAACTTTAACGGAGTGACCTTCGGAAATTTGTTTACCATTGAAACGAATCACAGCTTCTCTAGCAGAATGCAAGGCCGTACCATCTGTTTCTCCGAAGAATGTGATTCTGGCGATACCATGACTTTGATGATGATGATTATTATTATTATTACTTTCTGGGTACCTTTTAACTTCACAATTTTGTATAAAACCACATTCTTCGAAAACCTCACGAATTTGTCGCTCCGTTGTTGAATTAGTGATAGAATATACGAGAACTGAAGATTCTTTACGATTTTTCGATTCCGTGTCTCTCTATTAAAAATGGAAACAAAAAATGAAATTAAAAAAATTAAAAAAAAAAAATGTAATTATTAAATTAAAAAAAAAATGAATTTTATTACCTCATACGTAAGCACTTGTAATGAATTACAATATTTTTGACGTTTCACGACTAAATTCAAAGCATAGTCTCGATTAACGCGTGGGTCCCCTAAAGGGTGTCGTAATTGCTAAAAAAAAAATTAATCAAATTAAATATATTAATAATAAAAATTTTTTATCAATTTGATTTTAATTTAATTGATTCGAAATAAATAAATATAAAAGAAATTAAATGACAACACTCACATGTTCTAAGTTTCTAGCTACAGCAGCGTTCGTTTCTTCCAAGGTTATAGAAGAAAGTTGTGGGTCATAATATATTATTATAGGATCTCCTTCAACTTGATTCCCTTGTTGAGCATTTATCAAAGGACTAGTAATATTAGTTGCCACTGAAGAAGAGGAAGAAGAAGAAGAAGAAGTAGTAGTAGTAGAAGAGGAAGAAAAAAAGTGAGAAGTAGTAGAATAATAAAGGTTAGGTTTAGATTCTTTTAATATAATTTTCGTGTTAGTATCAACTTCAATTTTTGAAAAATATTCGGGTACATATGTTGTTATATTATTATTATTATTATTATTATTATTATTATTATTATTATTATTAGTATTAGAGTTTATGGTGGTGGAAGTATTGATAATTTTAGTGTTTGTGATAGTAAAAGGGTTGATAATGTTAGTGGTAATGATTGGGTCTATTATCGTCGTCGAAATAATGGTAGTATTATTTGGCGAATTAACGGCAACATCAGACATGAATTCTTCCTCAGACTCTTGAAAGGGCATTTATAAAAATTATTGAATACGGATGAAAAGTAACTTTTGGAAGAAATTTAAAATTGCTCAACAAAAAGATAACTATTGTTTAAAAAGAGGTTTTCTTTTTTTTTTTTAATATATATGTATATATATAAAATAATAATAATAATAATAATAATATAATGAAAATGTTAGTTTTTTTGGAGAAGATGAAATTACATAAACCATAGTGATCTTTTTATTTATATTAATATAATAGATCACGAGGAGATGATTAATCACATGATGATAGTGAGTTTCTGTTTGACAAAGGTTGATACATAAATAACAAACAACGATTTGAGTAAGAGTAATTGAATAATTTTGAGTAAATTTTAAGTAAATTTAATATTAATAATATTAATAATATTAATAATTACAAATTTATCCAAGTTGTTGTAGAAGTTTTAAATATTCCGGAAACGCGTCCTCTCATAATCATCTGTTATTTAAAAAATAAATAATTATATATATATCAATATAATTTATTGGTATAATGTCAATAATGTCAGAGATATATGTGATAATGATAAATACCAGAAATCACGTGAAAGAAGCCAATGAAATAAGAATACTGTCCATATTTATAACTTTGTATATCTAATTATTATTGACGATAGGTACAACTTTTTTCTTTTATTTCTTCTGGGGACTTCCTAAACTTTTTCTGACCTTTTCAGATTTTATAGATTTTATAGATTTTATGGATTTTATGGATTTTATGGGTCTCCGGAATTTCGCCTTCATATGTTTCTTAATAGGTATAGTACGTCCGTCAACCATCAAAATACCAATCCTTTTTTATTTTATAACTACTGAATATGTCTTGTCAGGTGGTGGAAGGTTATGTCACGAGAGAAGGATGATGAGGAGTACAATCTAAACAATCATTACAACTATTAAAAATAATAGATGGTAGTCACCCTCATTTTTTTAGTTCATTTTTTGTAAATACAAGTACATCATAATTGAAGAAGAAGAATACATTGAAGAGAGTGTCATGTACATCTTTCCTGTAGGTAGGTGGTGAGTATTTCTTACGGTATCATTTGTCTAACTAGGTTTCAAAGAAGTTCAGAACAAGAAGAGAATCAAGAATGAATAAGGCACGGATGAAATAAGGCAAGAATGAGAATCAAGTGTCAAATAATAATAATAATAATAATAATAATAAAATTAAATTACAGTTTTATTTATTAATAAAATATTAGAAATGGTAATCTTATAAGAAATAAATGAGATAAATGAGAGAATTATTATAAGTAATTATTTTCTCATTTAAAACTAAAAATATTTATGTATATATTATTACTTTAATAAATAATTATTTTATTATTAGGATTTTTTTTTTGATAGATTTATGAATTTTGCAAGTTTTATAAGTTTTAATTTATAAACTTATAGTGTATAAGTTCTTTAGCTTGGTTTGATCAATCATTTAAGATATTTTAAAAATATTCCAAAAAAATTATTTATATAGTAAAAAAATGGTTCTTGTAATTAATATTTATTAAAATAAAGAAAATAAATATGATCTCAAAATTTATTCTATCAAAAGTGAATTGATTTAGATGAATTGAATTGAATTGAATGAATGAATCACCATATCATTTTATATTTGTTTTATATTATTATATAGAGAATAAACTAAAAATTAATTTATATCTTATTATATTAAATATATCTATATAAAATATACATATATTACATATCCCAGCATAATAACGTTTCACGATAACAGCAAATTACCAGGATAAATGAGGAATGAAAATATTACGTAATATAAAAATAAAAATAATAAAAATAAATAAAAACAATAAAAATAATAAAAAAACATTTAAACAAACTAAATAAATTTAAATAATTTAAATTTTAAACAAGCTAATTAAATATTAAATATAGTTATTGTATTCCTGTATTACAGATTGCATTTAAATGTAGAACAAGCATTTTTTTTCACATATTCCACATAAATGGTCCTTTTTTTCTTTTTTATTTCCTGCTTCACATTATTTACACTCACTCACTATTTATACCATTTACATTATTTACTTTTCACACACTATTTGTTTTTTTTTTTCTTTTAATAATTTAATAACTAAAATATTAAATAATCAATAATATTATTAAATATTATCCAATGATTATTATTAACTAGTTGAAATCTAGTAATTATATTATATAATTATATTAATTATATATATTAAATTATATTGATTTATATTAATTAATAAATATTATTTTCATTAATTATAAATAAAGAAAAATAGCATTCATTAAATTAAAAATGAATTAAAAATTTAAAATAAAATTAATTATAAATTATAATTACCATCATATTGTGTTGTTAAATTTATCCAAATATTGTTTTTTTATCCATTTTTGTATATTATTATTTGATAATAAATAATAAAATGATTTGATTTGCGCGGGATTATTGCGATTTATAGGATTATTATGGATTATTATGGATTATTGTGGATTATTGTGTTTTGTGTTTTATTGTGGTTTATTGTTTTTTTTTTTTTTATTGTTTGAAAAATGATTTGAAAATTGTTGCGAAATTAGTTCAATTTCATTTAATTTTTAAAAATAACCAATCAAAATATTTACCGGTAAATTAGCAACTTAATTTAATTGGATTGTATAAATAAATTAAATATAAAAAATATCCTAACTGCTAAATATGTTACTCAATTTTATAACATTTATTATTTATTCTATTATTATTCTATTCATTATTCTATTCAATTACTATTAACTATTATATTTACTTCTACTCGATTAGTTTACTGAATTATTTCGTTTACTTGCATCAATAATTAAAATATTTAAAACATTTATAAAGTTAAAATAAACTAAAATAGACTAAAATAGGCTAAATAAACTAAAATAGGCTAAATAAACTAAAATAAGCCAAAATAAGTGGGGAATTAGTGAAAGTGACATTTTTATCCCTTAATATATATGAATATATATGAATATATATATATATACTAATTATACTAATCATTATATAATTCTTCATCATCATCATTTATATACTTTCATATTAGATACATCATCATATTAATATACTTTTATATGATTTATATATATGTATTATTATCTATGTACATATAAATAGATGTAAATATAAAAATATATAAATATAAATGTATATAATTATAATAAATATATATAAAATACATGTGTATATAAATTATATCAATTATATGAATTCGATAGTAAAAAAAAAAAAAATTAATGAAATCAACCCTTTTCAAAATTATGATTTAACTTATCTTACCCTTCTAATTTGAGTATAATGTAATGTCTATTTTATTCTATTTTCGCTAAACAACAGTTTTTAATGTTCTATGCAGTGTGCAACCCATAAATCTCCTGCTTGGGGCTTTTTTTGTACTTGCATCAATTTATTATAATTAATTTTAATTTTATCGATTTTTAATATATAAATCGATATTATAGGATAATTCTTAACATGTATTATTTATTATAATGATTATTATATCGAATACAATTATTATAATTATTATCAGCTATATTTATAGTTTTTTTTTTTTTTCGTTCTCTCCCGTTATCATAATACCTGCTATATTTAATTATTATTGGAGATTATTATTTTTATTTTTATTATTTTTATTATTAATTATTGGATATTATAATAAGTAATAATAATTATAAAATTACACCATCACATATCACCACACATCATCAACATCATCCTTCTTTCAACTTATTATTCACTTATTCACAACTTACTTAAAATTCATATTTTTGATATTCATATTCAAACATTCATTCTTTATTCATTCTTTTATTATTTTTTAATTCATGATTTATTCAATATAACTCATCATATCATATCATATATGTATAACTCATATAAAACTTTATATATTACTTTATTATATACTCAAATATCCCAAATATTCAATATTAAACACAAACAACAACACAAAAAAAAAAAAAAAAAAAATCATCAACAACAACACAACAGAAATCAACAACACCCACTTTAATAACTTTTATAGTCATCTACCCAGACTATCAATCATACTATCATCGTACTAGTTTTTTTTTTCTTACAACACACAAAAAAAAAAAAAAAAAAGAGTGAATATACTCTATTTTTCTTTGACTTACCCTTTTTTTTTTTTCTTACCCTTTTCTTCTCCCCTTTATTATTATTATTCCCCTATTTTTATCTTTTTCTCTTTTTTTTTTTTTCTTTTTTTTTTTTTTGATTATTTACTTTACTTTATCTTATACTTTTATTCTTTTACGTTGTCTATACGTTGTTTATATGCCGCTTGTTCTATAATACATTTATAAATAAATAATATATCTTAAAGAGATATCTTATTTTTTTTCTGTTTTGTTGTTTTTTTTTGCTTATCAAATAGTATGTCGTCGTCATAGAATCATTAAACAAAAATCCCGCTTATTCTTCCGCTTCTAAAATATTCTATATATATATATATACATTGATAGTTTCACTGATAAAATATATATAAAAAAAAAAAAAAAGTCGTGTGCTCTTTCTGATATATATTTATAATATTTGTATCCCTTTTCTCTTTGTGTATTTTATTCATTCCTATTTTCTGTTTTATTCTGTCTACTCTACATTTTACACCACTTTTTTACTACATTTACTCTTGATATTCTGAGTTTTTATATTCTGGATTCTAAAATTGTCTATCTTCTTAATATTCTTATCGTGTTATTACTCTAGTACTTTACATACATACTTTAAAAAAAAAACTTATATAGACTATATTATCAACAAACATTATCATATTACAAATATTAAAAAATTATTTTTACCTTTATTATTAATAGAATATTATATCAAGGGTTGTAAGAGGGGTTTAAACTATTTCTTCATTTACTTCCATTTCAAATATTATAGAGAAAAAAGGCTTGCTCATTTTGTTATTATTATTATTATTATTATTATTATTATTGTTATTATTATTATTATTATTATTATTATTATTAGCAGTATTCACAGTATTTCATAGTATTATTAATATTATTATTTAGCAGCTGCAAAAAAATACAAAATAATAAGAAAAAGAATAATAATATCAATCAAATAGGAAGAAATTATAATATCAAAAAATAATAATAATCAAAAATAATCAAAAAAAAAAAAATCATAACAAATCGAAATAATATTAAATAGAAAAAGAAAGTATTCTACTACAATTTGATTGTAGTGTTAGTCAATCGTATACTTTGAAAAAAAAAAATGGAATCCATCACAGATCGTCCTCTGCTACGACGGTCCTTAAGGATACATAATAGGGATGAAAGAAGACGACGTGAAGAAGAAGAACGTATAGAATTAGAAGAACGAAAAGCTTTATTACGTATTCCTAAACGACTTACCAAACAAAAAACCACTATACGGGCTTCTTCTAAAATTACCACTGCCACTATTACTTCTTCCTCTTCTTCCTCCACCAAAAATGTTCATCATATTAATTGTGATCATAATCATATTCATAAATCTAAAAGGAAAAAGATCTTTCAGTATAGTTTTTCTCAATTAAATACTTCTCCTACTCATCTTACAAATATTCCGTTAGATATGTTATTATATATGTTGGAATTTTTAGGTGAGTAATTTTTTTTTGTTTTTTTTTTTTTTTTAATAATGTAAATTTTTTAATTAATTTATTTTTTTACGAATTTTTTAATTAATTAATAATTTAATGTCGCGTAAAAAAAAAAATAAAATAATATCAAATAATTAAACATATTATTATTAGATGGTAAGTTCATTTTCGATCAATGTTACAAAGTAATAAAATTATATAGTGGTATTTTGGTTGTTGATTGTGGAATTAAGAATAAATAAATTCGGATCGGAGAAATTGTGGATGAATAAATTTCGTGGATCAATTTTTGTTGATATATAAAATTTTGGAGGTCGATCTTTCCAAAAAAAACTACAAACAAAATGTGGTGGAAACATATGTGTGTGTGGAAGATAATTTGTGGATGAAATTATGGATAAAAAATCATTATTAAATAAATTTTAAGATTTTTGCGAGTGGAAAGCGTGGATTCGCATTACATAATATACAAATGACATACATATTATATTATATATTAGATATTTTATAATTTATATCAAATTTCTCAATTCTTCATCTTTCTTTCTTTCTTTCTTTCTTTTAAAAAAAAGGTCCGTCGCTAGCAACCATGGAACAAGTTTCAAAATCATTTCGCTATATCATCCGTGGTCGACATAGTCCATATCGATTCTTATATTATAATCTATTAGCAATGTATTGTCCACAAGATGATATGAATGTATTAGAAAATAATGAGCAAGAACATCCAAATCATGCACCCGTTCTACCAAAAATAACGAAAGCTTATGCTAAAAAGGAAGCGAGGGAATTTAAAGTTTCAGATTGGAAAGTGTGTATCTTCAATATTTTTTTTTTTTTTAAAAAAAAAAATTGGATTGTGATTTTTTTTAATAATTTTAATAATAAATTCTAATACTTCCAATTTATATATATATATATATTAATATATTATTTATTTATTTATTTATATATTCATTATATATTTATTAAGATTCAGGTGATTATTTTTTATTAATTTATTATTTAATTTTATTACATTTTATTACATTTATTAAATTTATTATATAATTTTCAGTTTGTGGAATCCTACAAATATTACGTAACTCAAGTATGTACAATCTGTGGTGATTCCGGTGATCCAATTCCAATATGGGAAGTTCGTTTATGTCGATTTTGCATTGTCAGGCAATTAGTCAATAAGAGTGCATTATATGCGTACACTTTAACCGCTAAGGAAATCGAAGTGCTCAAGGTTTGTACATTAATTAATTAACATAAAATATTTAATATTTATTTATTAATTATTATTAAATTACATATGTAGTCATGGAAGACTTATGTATATGATTTAGGCATGCATTGTACTTTCTATCTACGTACTCACCTTGATCATCTTCGACGTCAAAAATATTCTGATCCTCAAATCGCTTTGGATGCTGATGTTGAAAAACGTCAATCCGAAAGGTTTGAAAAAGAAAATCTTAAACGTAAGAGAAAGCAAAGGGAACAAGAGGATTCTTATATAGAACGAACGGCCGCCGTACTTCAATGTTTTAAAGATCTTCGACTAAAAGCTGATTTGGCTGTCATGGAAGAATGGTGGTTTCCTAAAGAACTTAAATTAGAGATTCAAGAGGTATTTAATTTTATTTTATTTTATTTTATTTAGTATTCTTGAATTCTGGATATTAATTTTTATATATATATATATATATATATTTAATACATTTTATAGTACATTTCTAATAAGACTAATAATAGTTTGGCTCGTAAACGTCTTCGTCTCTCTATGGAACAAGATCATGATACTAGTAACAATAACAATAACAATAGTAATAATAATAATAATATTACCACCACCACCATTAATACTTCTTCAACAGTAAAAAGTAAAACTCTTCGTAAAACTTTAGATGAGATCATGCAAGAATTACGTCAAGTAGTCGTTCCACGAGTTGAAAGATTAATGGATTTAAATCATAGATTATTGGGTGATAATATACCAATTGAAAAACTGCGGATGGATTTGGATTTAAAAACTCGAAGAATGCATGATGATTATGTATTAGGTGTTCAAGCTTATTCTTCATCTCTATCATCATCATCTTCTTCTTCACCGTCATCTTCATCATCATCTTCTTCCTCACTTTCACCTTCATCCTTCGAGTATCCATTAACCGCTTCACGAACTCGAGGTGAAATTCTAAGTTATTTCACTCGAGAAAAAAAATTCGAATCATCTATCAACATTACATTCTTTTCTTCGGTGACACCAGAAGATTTCTTATGTTATTCATTGGATGTGAAAAGATTTGTACAAGATGCTCGTGAGTGGTGGGCTCGTCGAGGTAAAAAACCACCACCAGACAAATGTGGAGAATTATATTTGGCCCGAGTTCGTAAACGACAAGCTTGGCTTAGGAATGATATGTCATTAGTGCAAACTCAAGAAAATTGGAGGAGAGAATTATTGGAACGTAAATTACGAGAAAAGGTTGATTGGTATTTTACGGATTTACCAAGGTGCATAACTGATCTTAGAAATTTATATGAACGTAATTTACAACGACGGATGAGAAATAGAGAACATTTCTGGATGAAGGTTCAAAATATAATTTTAATTTAATTTAATTGATTTAATGGGTTTTTTTTTTAATTAGTTTTATTTTTAATTTAATTTAATTATTGGTTTGTAATTTTTAGGGTATGTCATCACAAACTGAAATGGAGGAACCACCAGAAAGATTGAAACAAATGTATAGTGATTATGAAGATTTCATAAAGAATTGTAATGGATTTTGTTCAACTGAAGATGGTTACTGCGGTTGTTTAGAATGTGTGTTTTTTAATTATTTATAATTATTTTTATTATTATTTTTTATTTTTTTTTATTTTGAATATTTTATTGATTTATTAATTTATTAAATATTTTTAATACTTTAAAGATGCTGCGAAAGACATAATCAGAGCAAATACAGTATTGAGACGTAAAGAATGGATGGATTCACAATTACGAAAATTCAGAGATATTGGTTATCGTGGTCCTGAATATCTATTATGTCCGGAAGCAAAAGAAGAATATTACTATGCTGCTAGAAGTAAGTAAAATAAAATAATAATAAGTAAAATAAAATAATAATAAAAATATATTCAAGAAAAAATAAAAATAATGCTAATTTAATTATAAATCTAATAATTTCAGATGTTACAATTCCAAAAAGAGCTGCAGTTATGTACATTTGTCGAGCTGAAAGATTTATGCAACGATTACTTAACGAGGTTCCAACATTTTCGGCTGAATTAATTACTGCCGATGCACGAGATTGGTATAAACGTTGTCTTGGGATTGTATCAGATTTTTATGATCCACCACGTCGACCTTGTTCATGGACAGCTTTTACTTCACATTGTTATTATTATGAAGTTCATACCAACGCAATGGATCGACCTGATGTTAATTTTACCATTCAAAAAATTAGAGAATGTGAAAAGATTCGATTAAGTCGATTAACACAAGCTGATAATGCGGCAAAAAAATCACAATTAACACCAAGTTTCTGGAACAAAGCGATGATCAAAAGACCTATTGATGGTGTATCATTTGCTACTAGAGTTAGATGGATAAATTCAAATGGATGGTTTTCATTAAATCAATTAGCTCAATCTTGGGTTTATGATGAAGATCAAGCTCCATTAAGTGCGTTAGAACCTTTTATTAAAGAAAAAGTTAAACAAATGGAAAGAGATAAACGTAAAGAAGATATTTCATCAAGGTAAAATATATATATATATATATATATAAATTAATAATTAATATTAATATTATATAAATTTTCCGTGATGTGATTTTATAATAATAATAATAATAATAATAATTTTTTAAAATTATTCATATAAATAAATAGAATTAAGGAACATCCAATATATCAGGAAATTTTCAAGGAAATTGATGAAGATGCCGAATTCTTCTTACGTGCTACATATGAAATTAATACCATCTATAAGGTAATTAACTTTATTTATAAAAAAAATTATAATTAATATTTTTTTTTTTTATAAACAATAATAATTTGATTAATTGTTAAATTTCAGGTCTCTAATCTTTATAAAGCTCATGTTGAAGATGTTGAACCAGGAATTGATCCCGACAAAGTTGTACGACAAGTTATCGATCTTATTAGAGATGTGAAAATGGGAGTCATTAGCAAAAGTAGTTTATTTGTGGCTGATCGAGAAAAATTGGCGGAAGAGGAAGATGATGACGATGATGATGGTGGTCTTAATAATAATAATAATAATAATAATAACAATAATAATACCAATGGGGTAGGATTAATTATTAATACAAATAACGCTACCAATAATAATAATAATAATAATAATAATAATAATATTCCTACTTTACACATTGCAACCAATCAAACGTCCACCATTCCAACAAATATTAATGATATTGTTAATATTATTACAAGTGATGATGATAATAATAACAATAACAACAATAACAATTTATCATCATCACAAACCAACACCATGATGATGCAAGATGTGATGACTGATGACATTGAAGTTGCATAAATACTTTATACATTTTATTCTCCTCTTTTTTTTTTAAAAAAAAAAAATGGTTTCTTTATTATGGATTAGAAGTTGACGGACTCGATGAACAATATTTTCTTTTAAATAATTATTTTCTCATTAACATTTCAAAATATAACCAGTGTTTATTCTTTTTTTTTCTTCTATCCCTTTAAAATTTCAAAAAAAAAACTCCCCGAGCCTTTTTTTTTTTTTTTTTTTCTTTTCAATTAACCAAAATTTTAAAATTAGTTTCCTATTTCTTTTCTTTTTCTTCCTTGTTCTTGCTCCTCTCTCTTGCTTTTTCTTTTTCTTTTTTTTTCTTTACATTATTGGGTTCAATTGGACGTGAGGGTTTTCTTTTTTTATGTGAAATAGTTAAATAGTTACATATCAAATTTTTCAATAGGAGATGCTTTTCTTTCTATGAATGCATTCTTCAAAGTGCATTTTGTTTTATCAATTCTTTTTTTTTTCAATTTGCAGCTTTTTATAGCCTATAATAAAAATGATTAGTAAAATGTAATTTCTTTTTTTTTAAAAAAATGAACAAATGATTTATTAGTAGCAACATAATAACATAGCATCTGTTATCCTTTTCTACCCAATAAATTGAAAAATTCATTGCAAATTTTTTTGGTTTTAAATTGTAAATAAAATAAAATAATAATAATAATAATAATTCAAATAAAAAAAAAATAATAATAAATTTAAAATTATTTTTAGTTAAAATCTTTACAAATGAATAATGCTTATAACCAATTTATTTAATTTAGAATTCAAAAGAAATCTTTAAATCAATGATTTAAAAAAATCATATTTCTTAATATTCAGGGTCTTGAATTTTTAACACAGATGCATTGTTATAAAAAAATTTACTAGATAAAATCTTTTATACTATAAAAGGTCAAATCCACAATAAATAAACCTACACAACAATAACAAATGTTTTTGTACACAAGATTTTTGTGTATCGTACAAAAAAAAAAAAACAAGAAAAAGATAGATAAAACTGATTAGATATCAAAAGAAAAAAGCATTAACCATATAAGAATTTATATTTGGATTTAGAACAAAAATCCAACTTCCCACACACATGTTAAAGTCATTTTGTGTATAGTTACCCAGGTGAACCTTTATTTTGAATATGGTTTCGAATGCAAAAACAATAGACCAATAGACTCAAATGGATTCGTCATACCTTGTCAATGATGAGTTTCATTTATCTATTTTGATTTTTCATTTAAATATTACGTTTTATTTATTTATTATTCTTACAAGTCATCTCGTTTAGTCAGGTCAGGTTTTATGATATAATAGGCAATCGTCGGCTGATAATCTGTAAACTATATATAAACCTCCATTCTCAAACGTAAAATTTCAACCTTTCCTCCATTTATTATTGATCTTTTTTTTACGATTTTTTGTGAGTTCACGGGGGGTTTGTTAAATAATCACCCCTTGTTTTTTTTTTTTTTAAAAAAAAAAATCTTTTTTTTTAAATTATTATTATATTCTTATTTGAAAAAAAAAAAAAAAAAATACAATAATATGAATATCACGACGGAGGCATTTTTTATGAGTACTAAAATATTTAATAACATACGAAACCCCGTTTTTAGAACTTTAACGACAATGGCACCTAACCCTAGAGTTTTTTTTAAAGTTGCTCTTCCTGATAAAACAGAACGCGTAAGTAGAAAAAAAAAAAAAAAATTTTTTTTTTATGAATGAATTTTGGATAATTAGCAATTATTAATTAATTATTACTATTACTGGTGTAAATTTTCCTTTGTTAATAGAAAATCACCTTTGAATTGAGGGCTGACGTCGTTCCCAAGACTGGTAAATATATATATATAAATTTATTTATTATCATATATAAAGGTTTAATCGTCATTAAAAAAAAATTAATAATATTTTATATATATATATATAATTAGCTGAAAATTTTAGAGCGTTATGCACTGGTGAAAAAGGTTTTGGTTTCAGAGGTTCGAAATTTCATCGAATCATTCCTCAATTCATGCTTCAAGGAGGGGATTTCACCAAAGGTGACGGAACTGGTGGTAAATCAATTTATGGGGAAAAATTTAAAGATGAAAATTTCCAATTGAAGCATACTGGACCTGGTAAATTCATTCATTCATTCATTCATCATATCCTTCGTGCTGATGATCATTTCATAAAGTTGATCAATAACCTGAAATATATATATATATTATTGTATATTTTTTATAGGTATTCTTTCCATGGCCAATGCTGGAGCAAACACTAATGGATCGCAATTCTTTATTTGTACAGTCAAGACTGCTTGGTTGGATGGTAAACATGTAGTTTTCGGTCATGTCGTTGATGGTTAGTTGATAATTAATTGATGGATAATTATTGTTATTATTGTGATTGAAATATTTTTTATTTTATATTAATAATAATATTAATAATTATTTTTTTTTTTATAATTAAATTATTTATTTATAAAATTTAGGCATGGATGCTGTGTATGAGATTGAAAAATACGGTTCTTCCTCTGGTACTCCCAGTAAACCAATTTCAATTATTGACTGTGGTGAAGAGTGAAATCAAAAAAAAAAAATAAAAAAATAATAATAATAATTTTTTTGAAATAAAATAATAATGAATGATGCAATAAAAAATACAATAATTTTTCCGATGTTCGCGTAGTAAAAAATAAAGCATGCATATTTCGAAATGAAATTTAAAAAATAATCATTGTTTTTTCTTAAATAGTAAATTTCAAAGAAAATCACTATGAATAAATAAATAAAAAAAAAAAATAAATAAGAGAGATATTTATTAATGTAATAAATTTGGTTTAATTAGTTTTAAATTGTGTATATATGTGTATATATATGTGTAATCCTTAGACGGAAATTACGGAAATTTTAATTTTAACGAAACGCAGATAAAAATGCATTGGAATTATCTTAATACAGTAATAAAAAAAAAAATAATAAATAAAATAATAGAAATATATATTTACATAATTAATTTAAAATAATATTTAAATATTCAAAAATAATTAAATAGAATAAATAGAATAATTTAAATAGTATAAAAATGTTTAATAAAGTAAAAAAAAATAATAAAAATAAAAATAAAAGTTAAAATTTATTCCATATATTGAATGAATTATATATAAAAAATAAATTTTATATATAATAAAAATAAATAAAATTAAAATTGTAGATTATGAAATTGGTTGATATCCTACTCTTCTTCGATATCTTTGATAATGATGTAAACCAAGTCCACCTCCCATACTAATAAAGGTAGCAATTAATATTCCGATCGTAATTCCAAAGAATGCACTTCCAATTTGAGATACTTGATGTCTAGGTAATAAAACTTTATCAACTTCATAAACCGCTCCTCCATTCCAGGTTTTTCCAATACCAGTTATTTTAGCTTTACCAAATAAATTAAATTCACCTTTAACTTCTATTTTATATACTCCATGTAAAATATCTTTTCTTATTATTAATTTAGCTTCATTAGATAATAATGTAGGAAATTCTTTTCCATCAGAAAGTTCAGGACTTGTTCCAGGAATAACATGTAATTTAACTAATCGTGAAACTTCATCAGGTTCATCTAATGAAATATTTCTTTTAATTATTATTTCCCTAAATGCATTATCAGTAGGAGAAATAATAATAAATGGTTCAGAAGGATCTTTAAGAATTTCTGAAAGATTGGCTATCTTTAAAATTTTTAACATAGTAGTAGCACCAATTCCTTTAAGAATTTTATCTAAAGTAATATGTAAACTTGGTGGAAGTTGTACAGAATCAACTATATGTAAAACTCCTGATGACGTAAGTATATCAGGTTGAACAATTGTTGAAGTTCCATTAGCAATTTCAACATTTATTTTTTCACCATCACGTATAATACTTAATGGATTACCATCAATTGTACTATATTTAGATTCACCCTGAGGAATATCTTCGGTTAATATAGTTTCATTAAGCATATGATATTCTACTACACTTCTCAAATCTTCTTTACCATCAGGATGTAAAAGATAACTTGTTATAAGTCCAATTTTTGTAAATGCCGAATTAGTTGGAGCAAAAATAGTTACCCAATTGGCATTCTGAACTTCGGTTTGCATGTCACTTGCAAATATTGCACTAACAAATGCATTAAGTTGCCTGTTACGTATAGCGTATGACATGACGTCACTTGGTGGAGAGAGCGTTTTTGATATCAGATAAATAATTGAATTTCCAATCTCAACTATTTATATAAAAAAGAATATAATATAAATATAATATAATATTTAATTTTGATATTAATAAAATATTTAATTAAATGTTAAAGTTAAACCTCACCAGGATCGCCAATAACGCTTGCATCATTAATTAGAATTTCAGTTCTACTAATTGAATCATTTTCTTTAACAAAATTAGGTAAAATCGCTACTTCCGATCTTTGTCTATGATTTTTTAATTCTTCAGTTCTCAATTCAGTCTTAATAAACATATGATTTTTGAGATCTTTAACATTATATTTCCCTTTTACAATATGATATTTTAAAACTTCCGTACGAGCATTTTCATCATATAAATCATCTCGAGGAGCAAATATCGTATATGAAGCATTCCTATCTTCTATATATTTATCTAATTTATATTTCATAAATCCTGATACAATTTTAGTAGCTCTCATTCCACATAAATATTTGTGTACATTGAAAAATAATGCTTGAGGAATAGAAATATTATTCACAACATGAATAACACCTAAAAAATAATAATAATAATAATAATAATAATAAAGTTAATTATGAAATTCGATATTTGAATTCAATGAATCGTAGAAAACTCATTAATTACCATTTTCTGCCAACATATCTTTTAAGGTAACAAGTCCATTGGAAACACGAATATTTCCGTGTTCATCCCGATTGATAATTAAAGGTTCTCCTTGTTCTGTTTCCACTATTTTTAAAAATAATAAATAAATAAATAAATAAATAAAATAAATAATAAATATATAGATAATTAATAAATAAATTAATTAATAATAAATAAAATAAAAAAAAGTAATCTAAAGTAATCTAAAGTAATCTTTAAAACATACGTTCAGTTGTACCCTCTTCCACTGAAGATGAGTAAAGAACTTTATCAAAATGTAATTGATGTTTAATAAGAATTGTTGCATCATTAATTCCACCACCACATTCACCAGTTAAATATTCTCTCTCAACACTTTTAAATTGATGATTAATTGCATCATCCGTAACAGCAAAGACAGTTATATGATTTCCATATTTTATTTGGCGGTCCAATTTAGTATTACGAAGATAATTTACGAAAATGTGAAGTTGATCAATTGATGTTAATGTCCCAACTACATATAAATAATAAAATAATAATTATTATTATTATAATGACAAAAAAAAAATAAATAAATAATAACTAAAAAAAAAAAATAATAATAAAATATTGTTAAAAATATTAAATTAATTATATATTTATTTATTTATTTATTACTTACAAGCATCAAGAGGAGTTTTCAACACTTTATCAATCACATGAATAACACCGTTATCAGCCATCAAGTCAGTATTAATGATCTTGGCATTTCCAACATATTTTCCATCAGAAATTTCGACTTTTAATTTTTGTCCTATTTCTCCTTTTCCAAGTTTTTCAACTATCTCTAAATGGGTTGTTAATAATTGTCCGTCAAAAAATTCATCACCTCGGAGCTCTAAATTTAAAAGATGATAGAGCATACGTTCTTTGGTGATAAAAGGTTCATATTCAAATGCTTCATTTATCGGAGCAAACAAAGTCGCACTTGGTAAATGATTTAAATAAGGTATAAGTTGTGTCCGTTGAAGGTTTTGAATTAGTTTGTTAAACCTTTCGTCTTCACTAAGAACATCTATAAAAGTGGTTGTTGCTTCTACGAAACTTAAAGGAATAATAAAGTGGCTGTTTTTTAAGTGAAAAAGAAAAGGATTTGATGGAAAAAGAATAAAAAGATGAAATAATAATATTGATAACAAATTAAAATGTCTGATTAATTGCATTTTTATTATTATAATTATTATTATTATTATTATTATTATTATTATTATTATTATAAATAGATATAAAGTCACCTTTTTAATTATAAAGAAAGAGAGAGAGAGAGAGAGAGAGAAAAGAAAAAGAAGAGAAATTAAATTTACTTTTGCAAGTATAACCGACCCGATTAAGTATTTTAAAATGTATCATTTATCATGTGATTTGTACAAAAATGATAAATTAAAGGTCGATGGCGTGTGTAAATGAAATGTCAGTGGGGGTAAAATGTACAAAATAAGGAAATAAGCATCATCTTCAATCATCTTTGCGTCATTCATCTCGATCCGTAGTAGGTTTTTTTTTTTATTAATTTTAATTTTATGGAAACAGAGATCTTTGAAACCACTTTACAAAGTTAAACATGCTTAATTGTAATAAATAAATAAAGAAAGATTTATTCATCTTATGAATCAAATTTAGAAAACGAATAAAGCAGTTTTGGGATTTATTAAATGCATCTGTCACTTGATTAAAATTAAAAGGTAATATTCTTTTTATTTATACATATAAAATAAAAATCAATTTTACAGCATTCACCTGGCTCAATAATGAAATAAGAAATCATTTTCACACAATTTCACGCCAATGGTAGTTGCTCTTATAAATTATGATAAGGGTAACTTTGTAAATATGTTGTATTCTTTTTTGAGGAATATGATTCATAGCCAAAAAAATTATTGGTTGAAACATTATTTATATTAAATTCAAAAAGTTCAAGAGGTAACAAATGATAATGACTGAGTAAATTTGTATATACAACATTTTATTATTATTATTATTTTCATATAATAATAAAATAACAATAATAATAATAATAATAATAATAAATAAATAAATTTATTTTAAATCTAATCAAATGGTATTCTTCTTACAGAACCTTCTCTTATACCCATTTGATTTGCACCTATAGCACTAGGAATTTTTATACCACAACAATCAGGAAATTCTTGACCAAAAGCATGAATATGTACATGATCATTATTCTTTTCTTCTCCATGACAACTTCCATTCTCATTCACATAATTATCAGTTTCCATATTACTACTATTACTACTACTACTACTACTACCTTTAAAAGATATTAATGATCCAAACATAAAATGTTGCATTATTGGTAATTTTGCTAATACCTCTGCCTTATACATTTTAAGCATTCCTTCATTAACTTTTTTCCATTCTTTAACACCTATTAATAAATAAACATAAATAAAACACTAATTAATATAATCAATATAAAATAATTAATCTAGAATAAGTAATAGATATATAATAATTAATAATTACCAGATATGTCATTTAACATCGGTGAATTCCAACTAAGAGTAGCAGTTTTAATCTATGACGAGAAAAAATATATACATATATATATTAAATTAATTAATTTTTAAATACTTCCAAATTTAACAAAAATAACAATGATAACAATGGATAATAAAAAATTGACATACAGAATTAATAAATTGAATACAAGCCAAATATAAATATTCTTTTGAATATTCTTCTATCACATCTTTATTATGAATTGATTTAGGTCGAATATATTTATGACCTATTAATTGAGCGGATCCAAACAGAAAAGGTAAAAAATGGTAATCATCTAATCCCCATACTCCTTGAGATCCCGCTGGTTCAAGCCAATAATTTAATTGAAGATTTCTCATTACTTCTAAATAATTTTTAAAAATTCTTAATACTAAAGAAATATAATCATTTGATCCAATTATTCCTAATTTTTCAAGGCATAATCTTGAATAAATTGAATAAATTGAATAAATTAATTAATTATAATGAATAAATTAATGAATAAATTAAATAAATTAAATTAATTATTAATTATAGAATTAATGAATAAAAAAAAAATTTAATGAATAAATATATTACAAGAATTCATACTTACAACCATGCTATAAAATTAGCCTCATGTCCAGTTCCATAATCAATTCTTGTTCGATTTCCCCAACTTTCTATAAAATATCGTGAAATTTCTGGTATAGATTCTTTTGGAATTGATAAATTTTTATGAAGTTCTTCGGCTTTCTATACAAATTATGAAAATTATGAAAAAATTTAGGAAAAAAAATTATGAAAATTGTGAAAATTGTGGAAATTATAAAAAATTATATTAATAAATATAATAATACAATTTATTAATAGTATTAATGCAATCATTCTTCTTACATTAGCAACTTGATCATAAAAATCACGAAATGCAGGATTTCCAAATCGACTCTTTTCATTATTTACTGGAGGAAGTTTTATACGATAATTATTTACTGTATCTAGAATTTCTAATATTTTTACTAATATCTATATTAAAAATTTTTTTCAGTTCAATATTAATTGAATTAATTTGAAAATAAAAATAAAAAATAAATAAAATAAAAATAAATATAAAAAATAAAATAAAAAGCTTACTGGAGAAAGTACGCATTCGGTACTAAGTTTTTGTCCCTTAACGGATTCATTCAACCTTTCAATGAATGAAAAGAAATCTGAGTATGCTTGAGACTCTTTAAATTTTTCTAAATCCTCTTTGGTCAAAATTTCACGTTTGGGAATCACGAAATTCATTGTAGAAGTCAAAAAAAAAAATAAAAAATAAAAACAAAATTTTCGAATAACTTTTGAGTAACGAATGATGTGAATGATTGACGTACTTTTATTTATTATTTGACGATGACCGTCCATATAATGACGTACATTGCGGCACCTATCTATCCGTTCTGTAGTAAAAAGAACTTGGAGCGGATTTTTTCTCAGCTTTTGTTGTTCACATATATATATTATTGAAGATATAATTATTGATATTACAAAAAGAGGTAAAATTTCACCTTATTCAATAACTTTTTAATAATTAGAATTACAAAAAAATCATAAAAATTTTTACCCTTTTTTTTTTTTTTACTGACATTTTTATTATTATTGAAAAATATTAGTTCAATCATGTTAAACGAAGGTGGTTATCTTCCAATACAACAAGCAAACGCTCAACAACAGCAACAACAACAACAACCTCAACCATTACCACCCACACAACCACCACAACATATTCCACAAGTTCAGCAACAGCCTCCACAGATTCCTATACATTCAAATAATATTAATAATATTAATAATATTAATAATATTAATGACCTTCAAACTAAGAAAGATCATCAAAAAGTATTTAATGCATATGTTTATGACTTTTTAAAACGTAGTGGAGCAACTGAAGCAGCTCGTGCTTATTTACAAACAGTAGATATTCAAAGTTATATAAAAAACGAGAATAATAATAATAATGGTAATTCGGATAATAATAATAATGAATCATTACCGGAAATCACTTTATCCAGTCAAACTGAAGATGGTTTTTTATATGAATGGTGGTTGGTATTTTGGGAAGTTTATTGCGCGAATGGAAATTCAAGTATGCCAGGTTCGGAAACTGCACAACGATATCTTGAACAGGTAAAAAAAAAAAATATCTATTTATCTATCTATCTGTTATTTTTTAATTCCTTTAAAAATGATAATAAAAAATGAAAAAAAAATGATGATAAATAAATAATAATATTTATAATAATAATATTTATTTATTTTTTTCATAATAAAAGATTCGTAATAGAAATAACAATAATCGATTACGAATGATTCCAGATCAATTACATCAAATTCCAATGGGTTACGCACAAATGATGGCAAGTCAAGGAATTCAACATCATCAATTACAACAACAATCAAGAATAACTCCCATTTCCGCTCAAGCTCTTCAGCAACATCAACAAGCAGCAGCAGCACAACAACAACAACAACAACAACAACAACAACAACAACAACAGCAACAACATCAACAACAACAACAACAAGCACATCAACAACAACAACAACAAACTTCACAATCACAACCTCAACCAACACAACAAACTCCTCAATCACAACCTCAACCTCCTCCTCCTACTGTCGCGCCATCACATCAAGTGGTTCCAGTTAATGTTAATGTTGAATCCAATTCAAATAATGAAAATATGATTAACAATATATCTCCTCAACAAGTAAATCCAATTAAGCTTCGAAATCGAATGTTGTAAGTTGAATATTTTAGTCATTAATCTTTTATTGAAATTCTTATTCTTATTCTTAATTCAAATTCTCATTCTTGATTAAAATTATTTATTTTAATAGACTAATGCATCAGCAGAATAATAATGTGATGATGCATCATCAACAACAACAACAACAACAGCAACAACAACAACAACAACAACAACAACAACAACAACAACAACAACAGCAGCAACAACAACAACAACAGCAGCAGCAGGTACAACAACAGCAGGTACAACAGCAACAACAAAATCCTCAACAACATGTACCAACTCAAGTTCAAGTTTCGCAAACCCAAGCTACAATACAAGTTCATAATCCTCAACAACTTTCCTCCAGTCAAGCTGCACAGAATACTAACGTGTCATCGTCACCCAATAAACGACAAAGAATGATGCCCCCTGATTCGTCTGGAAATTATTTGTCTAGTAAGTGTTCATTGTTATATTTTATTTATATTTTTTTTTTTCTTTTTAAAAAATTTTAAATTTTTTTTTTTCTTTTAAATACTTTTATTTTTTATTCAGATGTACAATTCAATAATTCTACACCAAGACCACAAATGACCGTAAATCCAAATATGACACAAAGCAATCTGATCTTGACTACCGTACGTTGGTTAAGTTCATTTATTCGTTTAAAATTTACAAAAAATTTACAAAAAATTTATTAATTTCAACAGCCCATCGGAAATATTTCTTCGGCCTCGCCGAACATGAAACAACAACGACCAAATATGCCTAACATGCCTAACATGCCTAATATGCCCAATATGCCTAATATGCCTAATATGCCAAATATTCAAAATATTCAAAATATACAAAAGGGAAATAAGGTGTTACTAAACCAACTACAAATGCAGCAACAACAACAGCAGCAGCAGCAACAACAACAACAGCAGCAACAATTGGCTAATATGAGTAACCAAAATAACAAATCGATTTCACCACAAGGTAATTAATAGTTCAAATTATTCATGACTTATCTTCTAATTCAAACCTGATCAATCGAATTACTAATACAATTTATGTATCATCTACTCAAGATCAAAAACAACTTCATACCGCTGCCGCCATGATTAATGTGCCAATTATGCTAAATAATGTGCCTCATGGAATGTTGCGTCACCCAAATCTTTATAATAGCGTTTTTCCAGCAAATATGAATATGTTGGCTCAAAATAGAGTTGGAAGTATAAGGCCTACCAACGATGGACATAAGATGTTTTTCAACAACCGATCTCAAATGACGCCACAACAATTAATGGTGTATCAACAATCACTGCAACAACAACAAATTCAACAACAACTTCAACAGCAACAACTTCAACATCATCAACAACAAATTCAACAGCAACAAATTCAACAAATTCAACAACAACAACTTCAACAACAACAACAAGCAGCCCAAGCACATCAAAATGCACATCAAGTTCAAACACCTCAAACACAACAAACACAGGTACAAGCTCAACAAACGCAAATACAAGCACAACCTGTAGCTAATAACGTTAATAATACTCCTCAACGTGAATCAACAGAAGATGGAAATGATAATGAAAAAGGTGCAAAGAACATTTCAAAGACTCCAACTCAACAACGAGCACAAACAAGCGGTACCACAAACAATCAACAACAAACATCAATGGCAATTAATAATAATAATAATAATAATAATAATAATAATAATAATAGTAATAATAATAGTAATAATAATAATAATAATAATAATGAGTCAGGACAATCCGCACTTGATTTTGACGTGGATGAGGTACGTAAAAAGTTTTATTTCAAATAATATAAATAATGAATAATTTATTTAAATAATAACAATATTTATTAACGAATGTAATGGAATAAATATATATATATATTATATGTATATGTGTGTGATTTTTTTTTTGTAGTGCCGCGATTACGCCAATAGCCTTGGAGATGGAGTAGATCCCTTTGGTTTTCTCCATGATGGATTCGAGCAACAATCACAATCGGATGATGCGAACTTTAACGATTATTTTGATTTCGGAGGGGAAAATTAGGGTTAGCAAATTTGCTGGCCTTAAAAAGGGGGGGAGGAAAACGTAATAGTAAAAATTAAGCGTCGTCGTCGTCGTCGTTTCCCTTAACTATGTGTGTAATATATATATATATGTATATACATCACGACATACCATTTTTTGCACCGCCTTTTGCACCATTGAAAAAAAAATATATATATTCGCAAGTAGATGAATGATGATCGATTAGCTGCTGCTGCTAAAAGATAAGCCAAAAAGATATCAATGCTTAAATTATACGACAATAATAATAATAACATAAAAGACAAATATTTTGGTAGCGATATATCATCAAATAACAATTGATTTTAGATATAATACAAGATGAAATTTCAGGTTCGTTCTATTGATAAGAGAGTGAATATATAATGAATTTAAAATAAATTTTAGCTTTATATTCATATCAAATCATCGAGCAACTGCAACTTCATCACAATCGTCACATCGATATCATCATCATTCATCATCATCATCATTCATCATCATCATCAATCATCCAATTAATTCTATTTAAAATTCTGTTTAATTATATAATTAGTTTACAGGAATAGAAGTCGATATTCCAAAGATCTTTACAAGTTTTACGAGTGGGACCTTAAGGAATAATTTTTATTAAAGGAAAAGAAGTTAATATAAAAAAAAATGGATTCTATGGATTATTTGATCATCATTATAGAAGATAATTAATATTTTTTTATTTTTTTTTTTACCATTATTTTCAAAAAATTTGTAAAATTTAAATTTCAATATTGTCAAAAAAAAAATTATAATTAAATAAAATGGTTTATTTAGAAAAAAAAAAATTTTTTTTTTTTTGAATGAATGAATGAATGAATGAATGATTATTCGAATTTATAATACATAATAATATTTATATTTTAATAATGACAATAATAAATAATAATAATTTGCTCCAGTTCTTTATTTTTATCTCAATCAGTCCAACGACGACGACACGGAATATTATTTATTATTCGTAATAAACTAAATTTAAGAGAAAAAAAAGAAATTATTACTATAGTTATAATTATTTAGGAAAAAAATAATAAATGAGTAACGATATATATCAGAAAATATGTTAATTAGGTAGCAGACTTTATTATCATCATTTTACAAAAACGTAAAAAAGCAGACAAATGCCTTATTCATCATATATTTCTTTTTTTAAAAAAAAAAAACGAAAGAATTAATACATTACCTTTACATTAAAGTAACGTTCCGCAAAAAAAAAAGATTATAAGTGATGTCAGGGATCGGCACGGCAGTAATTACATATACGCCGATCAACTCTTGTTAAAAAAAAATGACACCAGTATGAATTTTAGAACAATAGTTACTAAACAAATTTTGATCTTTGAGATTTGAAGATTTTTTTAAGATGCTTTTGGTATCAAATTTATAATCCTGATTTTGCATAAATAGATGCTCAACATTGAGAATTGTCACTTAATAATATTTCAATTGTAAATAAAATTTCATGTAGAATGGTTACAGCCAAGATGATTATAGGATTAATATTTTTTCCTGAGGAGAATAGGCATATCAAGTTTCATAACAATTGGATCAGTGGTTACCAACATCAGGAATTTTATAGAGGTGTTCTAGTATGCTATAAGTATGGAATGTTTAAATAATACACTAAAACATTGTGTTATAGTATGCTATAAGTACAAAATGTTCAAATAACATATTAGAACATTGTGTTCTAGTATGCTATAAGTATGAAACATTCAAATAATGTACTAAACCACTGTATTTTGGTATGCTATAAGTACAAAACATTCAAATAATACACTAGAACATTGTTATCAATAGTTTCTGACTCTCCTGCAGACAAGCTAGTGAAGTGACTTAATAGTTCTTATAAGGAGTTTATAGTTCTTTTCTGAAAGTAAGACTGTTGTTCAGTTGTTTTAGAAGGTACCATTGATTTAATTATTTTAAAAAAGGAATCAGACTTTCATCCAATTTATTCCAATATCTTTCAGGTTCACTATCACATTTAATATTAACATTCATCTATAAATTATATTCCAGTTCATTATGGTTGAGTATTATTCCAATCTATCATAATTGAGTATTATTTCAATTTCAGGGTTTATGATAATAGTTTGTAATTAATTTCATTAATTCAAGAATAATAATATTATACAATTATACAATTAAGTATTTAATCTTATAATATTCATTATTCCTTTATTAACTATTATATTTTTATTAATAATTATTTTATAATTTTTATTTATATTTTCAATATTTATTTTTTTATTAATCCAATTGCAAAATAATTTTTACAAGTTTTATCTTGAAGTTACAAATTATAAAATTAAATTTATTAATTTCAAATAAGTTACAAATTATTAAAATTTAAAATTATAAATTTAAATTAAGGAATCAAGATAGGATCTTGATCCTTTTTATATATAATTAATACTAATTAATAATAAATAATAATTGTAATATTTAATAATATCTAATAATATCTAATAATAATTAATACTATATAATAATAATTATTCTATATATTGTACTTAAGTGATTTATGTTATTAGTCAGATGACTACTAATATATTATTCTTCATAATAAATACCATTAAAATTTTATTTTGTTATTTTAATTCATTATTCCATTTTCTAATTATTTATAGGTATTATATAATACTATATACTATTTTTTTTTATCATGGTAATTTTATTCTGTAACAATATATATTACAGGTCAAAATCTGTATTTTGAATATCTATCAAGTACTTATCAGAAATTTATTAGGCTCTATACGTGTTGCCCAAATCCCAAATCATTTGGGATTTGGGATGCCAAAATCCCAAATTACTAGTATTTGGGATTTGGGATTTGGGATTTCGGCAAAAAATACTAATCATAATTTGGGATTTGGGATTTGGGATTTCAGCATTTGGGATTTTGGCATTTGGATTTTGAATTTGGGTGGCAGGTATATTAGGCTCTCCAATAAATTATCAATAGGTGTAAATAAATACTAGTTAAGGAGATATCAGTCATTTATAAAAAATTAAGTGTCCAATATATTAAAGTACCTAATATTTTTTTTAAATCAAATTTTTTATATTCCTGATAAGTGTATTAAATATTATCAATATTTATTAAAATACTCAATTTTTGTAATAAATATTGGTTACTTAATATTTATTTATAACTATCAGGTACACAATATTTATTTACAACTATCAGGTGCATGATATTTATTTTATAACTATTGGATTACTGATATGTGTAAATAATATCAACTCACCAATATGTATAAATAATATCAAGCACCTGATATACATTTTAGCAGATTATATTTTTAACCTTTATTTATACTTATCAAAAACACAATATTGAATTTCTTGTGTTCAAATATAATATTTACTTCTCAAATCAAGTTTAAATCAAGTTTTCATACATGCTAAGAGATTATTTAAAACAATAAAAATATAAGATATAATATGCTATATTTTTTTTTTGTTCCAACGAGGTCTTGCCTCAAATTTATTAATTAAAAAAAGAAAAAGTTTTTTACATTACATAAGATTACATAATACAAAATACACAACTTATTCTAATATTTATTTGAAAAGATGAGACTTGGACTAACTCATAAGAGATAAGTCCACAACTTACTTCCAATATAATATACTATAATTTATCATTTATATAAAAATAATATATATAATATAAATAAAATAAATAATTAAATAAATTAAACAATAAATCTTCTATTCAATAGAATTATTGACACATAATTATTACTTTTTTCCATTTGATAATTTATCTTAATTACTTGACCATATATTCTATACACTGCTATAATTGAATTTTAACCTTCCTCACAGTATTCTGCTTTCTATAATTCTGTATTTGACTTATTGGATTTCATAAATTTATGTTTAAATTGTATATTAGAGAAAGGTGCATTTTTATACCATTTGATATATACTATAAAATGTGTTTTAGATTCTTTTGAAAGTGTTAAAATATGTTCGAAATAATATTATATTTTTCCAAGATAAATATCACTGTTTCTATCTCTGTATACTTTTTACTTTACTAATATAATTATATTATTTTCATATTGTCTAGTGATCATAGATTCAAATATTTCATTATCAATTATTAATCTTGCATATTGGTTTATAGTTATTTCCATATACACATTTATATCTTTCTTTTTTCTATTATATAATATTATATACCATTCACATAATATTTTTTAAACTTCTATAGGAATACTTACCTTTTAATTCGAAGGCGTCAACATATATCCTGATATAAGTTCAGTGTCATAGATTTTATTAGATATATCATATCTCATTGAGATAAAATACTGTAACTCTTCTTTATCAAATTCATAAGATATAGCTAAGCTGCTAATAGCTTCTTTTGGAAAAAAAAATCAATGGAACTTTTCTAAAAAATCAAATATCCATTGACATGTTAGATAATAATTCACAAGTAAATTTTTAAGAAAAATTTACATAAATTTAAATTCAATCTATTAATTACTGTTGAAATATGAACTTATAAAAATATTTGTGTTAAAATTTTATTTATTATAATTTTGTACATCCAATATATGTGGCTTACACTGGTCGAAATAGAAAATATCAGATACCTATCATATGCCTATTGGGAATCCGATAGGTATATAATAGGTGTCAGATATTAACAATTATGTAATATATCAGGTACCCGATTGGTAAGGTCGAAATATAGAAGTTCAGACATTTATCAGGTTCATATCGGATATTAATATTTTGATATTTTATTCAAATTCATCATTCATATATCGGGCACTTGATTTTATTTATTTTTTTTATCAATTATATATCTTTTATAAATCGGTCATAGTATATCTCTATATATCAGGCACGGTATATCTCTGTGTATCGGGTAGTTTTTTTCCTTTTATCGGGTATCTATCAGTATCTTTTATTTATATATATATATATATTTTCACTTTTTTTTTTATTTGCAAATAATCATAATATTAATTTATATTTATATAAGGTGAAGGTATACTCTGGAGTGACTTTTAATGAACGTGTAGATGAAATAATTAAAATGAAAATTCTTAAGCCAACATGTACACCCAAAATTGGAAAACTAATATCAGTTAATGCAATTGGATATTGGAATAATATTAACATAGAGGTCTCCTTCCGTGGATTTATGAAAAAGTTGGGTATAACAAAATCTACAGTAAACTGAAGATTATTAAATAAGAATAGAAATTCAATATCTGATTACAAAAGTCAAAATATTAACTGGGAAATCATGTGGAATACAATACATTATCATATAAAGAAAAATCTGTAACAAATAACAAAGAAAATAGAGAAAAAGCTTTTAATATGAAATTGTTCAACAATAAATTACCTACAATGAAGTGTATGTATAGTAGATTTTCAAAGATATATAAAAATAATAAATGCGTGTGATGTAATGATAATATTACTGAAGACCAGTTACATGCATTCACATGCAATTCAAATTTAGTAAATATACAAATGTGCAAAGATAAATTTATAAATATTCTGATAAATCAATTTAGTAAGATAGCTAAAAAAAAAACAAAAACTGATAAACTCAAAGACGAAATTTATGGGTTAAGTGAACTAAAGTAGTCTAAAGATGAAAAGAATGATAACAAAAATGAATTATCATTTCTTGACATTATCATTGGACACATTTCCAATTCATTATACAATACTATATCATCACAGACACAAAACAAAAGAGAAGTGTTCAAAATTTTGAAGAAACAATAGTAATTTTCAAGGAATATATAAGAACAAATATTTGAAATTATCATTATAAAATTATAAAACAATGGGAATTAGAAAATGGAATTAAGAATATAAATAAAAGAAAGGTATTAAATCAAAATAATGAAATAATTATTGCTAATAACAATTATACCTGCCACCCAAATTCAAAATCCAAATGCCGAAATTCCAAATGCCAAAATCCCAAATCCCAAATCCCAAATTATGATTAGTATTTTTTGTCGAAATTCCAAATCCCAAATCCCAAATACTAATAATTTGAGATTTGGGCAACACGTATAGTTATTATACAGTGTTAGAATATTATTCATTATATGTGACAAGTTTTAAAGATATAAAATGTGAAACTGAACATCATAAAGATCGATAGATATATGGTCAAGTAGGAGAGTGTAAGGAATCTGAAAGTTACTTGGTATTCCATGATAAATGCATTTCAATAGAATATTGATAACACATTGCTCAGAAAGAATGTTAATTTGATTACCTTGACAGTCAAATGTTTCAAATTTATACTAAATAGAGAAAATATTAAATTCAATTTCTCACAAGATTTTGATATCTTGTTTTGTCACTGTACTAAAAAATATGACATACTATTATGGAGATGAACGTACTAACATTTGTTCAGTTATTTATACAATAATGTCATGTCTATTAAAGAATAAATATTTCAATTAGTTGGAAGAAAGCACCAAGTTCTAATTCCTCCATAAAAGATAAATAGTATTCAACTACAAGTTTTTCTCCAAGCAATACTTGAGCTATTAGAATATATTTTTTTTGAAATTTGTGATTTTTTTTAAACTCTAGTTCTTTTTTAAGTTCATCTATGTCCTGTTTTAACTTCATATTTTCACCTTTAATTTTGATATTTTCTTTTTTAAGTTTAATAATCTTATTTACCAACTTCAAATCTAATTTATCAATTTTGATTTGTGAAGATTCAGAAACTTCAGAGTTTATTCAGGAATCAAGTTCAGTTCTTTTCTTATATCTTTTATATAACCTAAAATGAAACTTATCTGTTAAAATACTTGACAATCTGATTAAATTAATATGCAACTCCAAATATTCTGAGATTAAGTCTTTATTTACATTATACTTGTACGCAAAATTATTTTGGAGCTCCAAAATTACAATTTTGAAGAAAAAAGTTGAAATAGTTTTTCATAAAAGACGAAATTATTTTACTTAAAATTCAAAATTTTTTGATTATTCAGATTTATTCTTTGATTAAAGATACATATAACTGGATACTTTTTTTACTTCTATATATAGAATAGATTCTGCATAA
>CAJVPK010000137.1:0-58378 GCA_910592015.1 Diversispora eburnea | reverse complement strand
GCCACTAAATTGGTCAGTAAATTGGCCAGTAACTGGGCCACTATGATCTACATTATTGATTTACATAATTTGTATTATGCTACTAAATAAATAAATACTAATAAATAAATAAACTAATATACTAAAATATACTAAATAACTATACTATTAAAATAAATACAAATAAGAATAAAATAAAATAAAACAATAAGAAATTATGAAAGCGGAGGAAATCCATAGTAACAACGCATTATAAAATTACAAAAGTACTATCGGGCCTTTAAAAAAAAAATGCAGATATCGGGCACCTGATATATATAAAAATATTTCATGTGCCCGATGATTTTCTGATAATCGACTGATATTTGAAAATATCGGGAGGTCCGATAGGTGTTCGATAGATATCCGATATTCGAATTTTGACCTGTGATAATCTGTCTTGCTAATATTTTACTAGTTAAATATAGAATAAAAGTCTTTTCAGTGTGGAAGACTTGTTCTTTCAAATTTGTCTTATGAGTTTGTAAAATTAATAAGGAAATACGCCTTTTCGTTTTATTAATAAATTGATTTGATCTAACAAGTACCCCTTTTCAGTAAAGTGTTTGACTAATAAAGGAAGTTTCTTAAGTTTTTATCAAAAGTCTCAACAAGTTTATCAAGACCCATTGCCATATGCTGGAAGCTATCAAGAAATTGGAATTGCCTTACGTCTATGACTTTATACTTACCTATATTTTCTGAAATACACTTTAACTTATTTACTGTAAATCTACCAATGACTTTTATGAGTAGATGCGAATCGTATCCTCGAAAATTATGACAAATGAGTAGTATTTTTGTTTTAAATACTTCTATTTGTAATTTTTTATTATAAGCATCATGAGCTGGTCCTCTGTACTTTTCACTAATATGACAATGATCTCTGACTTTACAGTATACCTGCCACCCAAATTCAAAATCTAAATGCCAAAATCCCAAATGCTGAAATCCCAAATCCCAAATCCCAAATTATAATTAGTATTTTTTGCTGAAATCCTAAATCCCAAATCCCAAATACTAGTAATTTGGGATTTTGGCGTCCCAAATCCCAAATGATTTGGGATTTGGGCAACACGTATACTTTACAGTTAAGATTATTTAACGCTTGTTGATATTTCTTTTGCATGTCTTTCTTTTTGGGATGATCTTTTTTCATATGTATCTCCTATTCTTTACATTCTAACAATTGTTATTTTGCTTCTTCAAATTGTTATGAAATTTCTGGTGCTAGCTTAATAAAAGGCTTCTTACAAATATGATATTCTATTACTTCATTAAATACTGTATGATTTTCTGGTTCCATAATTATTTTCGCAAGTAATGATAAATTTGCTTGAATTTCTGCAAGCTCTTCTTCAAGCTTGTCAACAAATTTTTTTAAAACATTTGAACTCCTATATAAATAATGGCTCGTTATTTCATACTTATCAAAATTATCTATTCACACTACTATATAAAAAAAGTTATAAGGTTTATGCCTTTGGAGTTTTTTAGTACACGTTAATTGTGAATTTTCTTCTAGACTTAACTTTTCTGTTAAACATTCAAGATCTCAAAATATTTGATATAAATTTGATTGCATGTATTTATGATTACTAAAACTTTTATACTTTTTTCCAATGTGAAAACTTTTGATATTTGAGGAGTGTTATTTACTTCTAAAAATTTTTTTGGATTTGTTCTATATTCATTAAATCCTTTTTCTGCAAAATATATATAAAAGCAGAAATGACATATATATTTTCTTTCTTTGTGTTTACTATGATTGTAAACTAGTCTATGGGATCCTTGATTATACAATAATATGTTCAGGTATTTTCTAAATCATTGGCTTCTGAAATAACTAAAAGATTTACCTACTTAAATTCTGCATTTCTTCTTTCTGAAAGATAACAGAATTTAAGATATTTATTTTAATTATTTCATTTATAGATACATAGACTGATTTCAGAATTCTTTTCTTCGAATTTTTAATAAACAGGTGTTGAAATTGGTAATGTGAATTTCTTTTTGAATAAACTTTAACAAGATGTAATGTTCTTAAAACATATTATCCAAAACACCAGTCATTATTATTTTTCATATTGATAACACTATTATTTCATTTTGATATTGTTTTTGATAATGGTATATGGTATGCAGATCCAATTGGATTATAATTAGCTATCTCAATACTAAATTCTTCGATATGTTCTGGATATGCATCAGACATAATGTGATATGTGCATATAGTTTATATATATTACGTAAACTTTAGATCAATTTAAATTTTTTATTCGTTGTATATAAGTTATGTAAACTTTTGTTTAATTTAAAAATATTATTTGTTATATAAAAATGTCAGCAATATATACCTGTGACTATTTACATAACACTGGAGAAGTTTGTAGTGGGGCTAGTACTTGTTCTGAAAGTTGTCGACTTTATTATCGAGCTAAAAAGTGGTGTCGTGGGTGTTATTGTTAATATCCACTCAATGGTTCTTTTAAGGAGTTTATAGTCTTTCCTCATAGGTACAAGACTTCCAGTTTGGTTGTTCCTTGAATTTTAGAAGGTACCAGTTAGTTTTTAAATAGAACTAACAAACTAATATTTATCCACTGTAATCATAATATATCCATTTTAGTATTATATTTCTTAACTTCCAAACTTCCTTAATATTATATATTTATAGTTTTATCATAACATCCTTATTAATTTATCTCCACAATTTTATTATAACATCCTTATTAATTTATCTTCATAATTTTATCATAACATTCTTAAATATATCTTCCTAATTTTCTTTTATCATCTTTAGTATTGAATATATACTTTGTCATCAAACTTCCTTAATAATTATTAGGACAGAACAAATATAATTAATTATTAAATTAATTATATAACTTCTATTTAATATTCTCATTTCCACTTTATTATATTCAATAAGTTATTATTTATCAATTTGAATAATAAAATTATTATTTCACTTCCACTATGTAAATTTAAAGAGAATTTACATACATAAATTTATGTAAATAATTATATTTCTTCCTCTGAGAATTACAATCAATTAAAGTTATAAAATTATAAAATTAAAGAATGTAAAACTTCTGAAACTATTTGAGGTAAGGGGTATATTTATACTATTTTAACTACTGTGCCACAAAATACTATTTGCTAATGACTATAAATGATATAATACTAATAATATTAATATAATAACTATTACTAAATAATATTAAATATAAATAATAATAAATGTTAAGTAATACTAATTGGTGTTATGTGATTAACTAATATGTTTAAATATTAATAATAAGTTAAATAATTGTTTATCCTCTGTTATAATGTATTGATACTATATTAATATATTGAATAATTATAATGTTACATTTTATACCATAACAGTGCATAATAAAATTTACAAAATTAATTATTGAATACTTAGTAATAATCAATCATATCGGATACCTGATATATTTATTCTTCCCCAATAGGTGTCCGATAGGTGTCCGATAAATGTCCAATATTTAAATTTTGACCTGTGATATTGGGTACCTGATATATGTATGATTTATTAATTTTTGACCAGTGTTTATTAAACAGAATATTACATTTTTTGTAATATTTTATGTAATAAAAATTTTAAAAATTTACAAAAAGTTTTTTATAATATTCTGTAAAAATTTTTAAAGATTTATGAAAATTTATAGAAATTTATGCAAAAATTTATGAAAATTTTACACCTCATAAACTTACGGAGTTATTCGCCTTTAAAATTTCCTGATGACCTTAACTGTTAAGATCTACAAGTTTTATTTATCAAAATATTAATATTTACTATTGCAATTACACAAATTACAAAGATATTCATGTCCACTATTACAATTATACAAATTGCAAAAATAATATAAAATATCAAATAATTAATCTTATTCTTATTAAACTTAACAAAGAGAATCTTGAAAAGAATCATTAAGAGAATAATTAACTACTTAAATTAATTAATTATTTTTTTATATTTCTTATTAAAATAATAATATATTAAGAAACTATTTTCTATTTTAAGAGATTTCTCACCAGTTAAAGAATTATCTGTTGTCCATATAATAATATCAATGGATAGAAGAACTTGTGCTTATACAGAGTTTCTTACTTCATTTATACATATACTGATTAAAAATTCATAAATATTATATCTATCGGATACCAGATAAATATGGTATTTATGAATTTTCAACCAGTAATAACTGTTATTATTATTATTAACAATAACAATATTACTATTATTGTTGTAACCAACAATATCATTATCTACAACAACAACAAAATACATTTAATAATCAAGAATCACAAGTTCTTAGGAATACTGTTATTATGTTATTCCAACAAATTAATAATTTATAAAATAATAATTATATGGATATATCAAAAAGAATTAGATTTCCTTTTGATAATGATAATGTCATTGTTATTGTTAATAATAGTAATAAAAATAATAATAATAGAAATAATAATAATAGAAATAATAATAATACATATGCCAAGATGATAATAATACATATATCAAATGATTAAAAAATCAACAAAATTCTTGATATAAATAGGTTTAGCCTATTTGTATATTATCTACAAATCTTCCTGTCTATTTGCATATGATTCACAAATCTCCTGCCTATTTGTGCTAAAAATTTTGTTTTTTTTTCATTCAACCAGTGACAACCTAAGGAAGAATTTATATCAAATGATTAAAATACTATTTTTTAAATTTATAAACTTTGAGTTAAAAATTATGATCTTAATTCTTGAGTTAAAAAAAAATATGATTTGACTCATTAGTTGAATTGGGTTAACCTAATTTTTGGAACACTACTTACACAATAACAGTCTTCATTAAACATCAGAAAATTATTAAAATTGTTTCATTAATAATATAAAATATATTTTATTTACACTGTCAATTGGAAAACCTTAAAAATATTTATCCTGCTGTTTGCATTATACTTCCATTTAAGCTTCATTCTTGGAATGTATGTATTATTTTGAAAATTTATCTACAAACAATCTAAATACGTATTCTTAACCATATAATGATATTAATAAGATAATCATAATGAGAATGATGGTAACAAAGATGAAAATAATAATAATAATAACTTAGGTTTAAGGTCTAAATTACAGAATTAAAATTTTAAGGAGAATTATGGAAAGTTTGTCAAGAAAAGAAAAGAAAAGTGAAAGACGAAAGTGAACTACTTAGAAATATGAAAATTTGTGAAAAACTGGATGAAAATCGCAATTGATAGACTGACGATTTCTATCACTACCTTTTAAAATAAAATATTTTATTCATAAAAAGAATTTTATTCATTCTCTGTTTCAATTTTCGTTTGAAATATGCATTATATATTTGTTGAAGGTAATTATTATTAAACGAATTAAATTCCTTTTTTAATGATTTAATTTATCACTATAAAAATAATTTGTACCCCAACCATTTTGAAATTGGTTTAACATTAAAACGAAGGACTATTACAGACTATTATAGCGGAGATTAATAGCATTTTAAGAAATAAGATTGATTGTGTAACGATAAAATTAGGGTTGTCACGTAAAATCGTTCTAAATTATTTTATTCTATATTTGGTGAACGTTTTCTGAAATTATACACATGAAAATAAAATCTAAAAAATGTTTTCTTTTTGTAAAATTTATCGATTCATCGAAAATACTGTCTTTTTCTTTAAATGATAATTTTATTGTAGAATTCTTTGAATTCTTTTTCATTATTCTTTTTTTTTTCTTTATATTTATCAATTTTTTTTTCTTTTTTTCTAGTTTTTTAATTTCTGATTTATTGAATTATTAAAAATTATCTCTTCTTTTTTTTTCCAATTTTTCTTTTTTTTTTAAAAAAAAATAATTTATAAGAAAATTTATACGAATTTTATTTTATTTATTAAGATTTATTATAATTAAAGAAAACAGACTGGATAATAATTATTCAGAAAATTGATAATGATCCTGATTTCTTCATCTTCTTTCGTTGGTGAGTAAAAGAAAATAATAATAATAAATATTATAATAATTAATTAATTAAATAATAATATAATTTATATTTTCACAACTAAAATTTAGAGAGAGTGGTGATCGAATTATATGTATATTTATGGTTTCTTCAACGAATATGGGTAACCGATAAATTCGAACATTTAGAATGGAAACGATTGAAAAATCTTGAAATAAAATCTTTAATTACATTATTGCTTACGATTATTATGCCTATTCAATTAGTAAGTTTTAATGATATTTCTTTTTTCTATTTATTTAATTTTAATTTTAATTTATTTTTATTTTTAATTATTTAGACATTTGATATTATATATACTATATTAAAATATCAAGAAGGTAAAAAATATTTATAATATTATCAATAATTTCATATTTCTTTTCATTCATTCATTCATTCATTCATTCACATCGCTCTCTCTTCTCTTCTAGGTTTTGTGGTGATTGATGGCGATAATTACTGCGCAAGCTTAAGTGATGGTTATGATTATAACAATGATATTAAATTGACAGAAAAGCCTTATGAATGTTGGTCACATAAAGATAGTGTCATTAAAAATATTTCGGAATACTTACTATGTATTAATTTTTCTTTTCAAACGTAAGTTTTTTTTTTTTATTCAATTATCTGATAATTGAAATAATTTTTTTAGTAAGTTTATTGATTTTCTTTATTCTTATGATTCTCGAATTGTATAAATCGTGTAAATCATATATAATAATAATAATAATAATAATAATTAATAATATAGAGGTACATTATTTTTAATTCAATTATTCTGGGGACATCTAGCAAATCAATGGGATGGGAAACCATTTATGGTTTCTTTGGAATTTAAAATTTACATCGCTTGGGGTTTACTATCCACGATTTTATTTCCCCTTGCTCGAGGACTTTCTAAATCACCTTATTCTGAGGTAAATTTATTATTTATTGATTCATCAATTAATTTTTCTATCCATTATTTAACTTTCTATTCATTCTATTCATTCTATTTATAGGTTATCCCCCAAATGCTATTTGCTTTTGAATTGATGATTATTTTTTTGCTTGGGGTAATTTAAAAAATTTATATTATAGATAGCAGCATTGAAGAAGAATTTATATTATTTATATATATTTATTTATTAACATTAATTATTATCTTTTTATTTTTAGTTAAGAAATAGTCGAAAATTTTTATCTCTTCTTAAAATTTTTCAACGTCAAGAGTTTCTTAATAAAGAAACAATTCTTAGAATACGTTATTTTCATGAAATGAATATGTTATTATCGGCTGGTGCCATCTTAATGAGTATTTCAATTATATTAATTGGAATAGAAACTTTTAACAACAAAGAATCAAAATTCTGGAATGACTTTTTAATAATACACTTTAATTTAGGTGGTTTTTTGGTATTGGTAATAATGATATTAATTATTTATCCCAGATATTATATAACTGGATTATATGGTAGTAAAGCATTAAGCGAAAACTCTTTAAGTAGAATAAGTCGAGTGACAATTAATGATAATTCATATGATGAAGGAGAGAATATTTATGGAAAAAATGCTTTTGGTACTATGAGAAATCGAACAAGTAGTTATAGAAATAGTTCAATAAATAGTTATGGAAATAGTTTAAGAAATAGTTATAGAGAAGAATCTAGTTCTAGAAGTAGTTATCGTCGAAATAGTTATCTAAATGTTGCTAGAAGAAATAGAAGTAGTTATAGAGGTAGTCGAGATAGTCGAGATAGTAATTCATCAGGAGATTTGATAACAAAATCAGTATCAGAGTTATTGAAAGAACAAAAAAAACAAATTGAAACATTTAGACGTAATTTAAATCAAAAGTGGCCAACGACATATAATATAAATGACTATTATATTGATAATATTAATGAAGAAGAAATTAAAGAAAAATCAAGTGGTGATCAAATATCACAATTACCTTTTCCAAGAAGACCTTCACTACCTACAATTTCAGTTTCATATTCATTACCTCCTCAATTATATACGAGAAGACCTTCGCTACCTACAAATTTAGGTTCATATTCATTTCCTTCTCCTCCGAAAACGAGGAGGAAAATTTGGAAATTTAAGTAGATGTGATTTTTTTTTTTAAAAAAAAATTATTTTCCAATTTTCCAATTCTAATAATTCTACAATTCTAATAATTAGTCTAATAATCATTTTCTATAGTTAATAATTAATTAATTAGTTTTCCTGTCAAGTGTGTGAAATATGTGAATAAATAAAATATAATAATTTTTTTTTGATGTTTCCTCTTTAAGCGACGGATTATATAATAGACCAACGTGATCTTGTTATTTAAATATATAAAATGACAAAATGCAAATATAAAAAATAAACTGGCTAAGCTGATTATCAAAACTATGATCTGACCAATCGCTGTCGAAAGGCTAAACCCGTCGAGGAATAAGTTATAAAAAAATAATAGAGCAAAACTTTTAATTAAAAACCTCAAAATAACCCAACAAAAAAATCACAATCAACTTTATTATGACTCCAGACACATCTTATTTTGGCAATATATGATAGTAATTTATATATATATATATATATATATATATTTATCTGTTATGATAAGAGTTTATACATTTTATATTTTTCGTAAATTAAATAAATAAATAAATTAAACATTTAAAATAAATAAATTAAATAAATAAATTAAATGATGATGATTAAATGATGATTTATGATTTTGTAACACAATAATTTATAAGATTTATTGGAGTGTAACTTTAACTTGTTTTTCGATCTAAATAAAGTATCTGTTCCTTTTGGGTTAAAAAGCATCGACTCATTCTTTCTTTATTATAATAACTTTCTTTCTTTATACTTTTGAGACGAACTGTGAATTCTATTTGATTAGTCAATTGCCTACTTTCGAGTAGTGCGACATTATCATATTATATATATATCTTTATTTTTTTCTTTAAAAAATAGATTTTAATTCATAATTTTTTTTTTCCTTTTTTTCCTTTCTTTCTTTTTTTTTTTTTTTTTTTTTTAAAAAAAAAAAAATTCCTTCTCTTTAGATTTTACAATGTCAAGAAATAATTCAAGAAATTCTTTTATACCTTCTAATCGAGGGGAGTTCGAATACAATCTTACCAATGAAAACAATCTTTCCTCAACAAATAAAATACGTGATTCAGTTTCATCTTCGTCCGAAATATCTAATATATATAGTATTCAAACAAATTCACCTACTACACCTACTTCACCTAATAGTCTTAGTCCAAGTTCTCTAAGAAGCTCCAAACAAAATTTTTTCTCTTTATTTAAAAAGAAGGATAACACTACTGTTAATAATGGTTCTACAAATCGACTTTCTGCACCACCTCAACAACAAGTGGTTCCTGCACTTAATCATTATGAAAATAATTATCACGTATCACAATCACCAATTGGTAGTATTAGTGTACCTGATTTTACTGCATTAAATACTAACACTAATGAATTGGATGAAGAAGAATGTTGCGATACAGATACAATTATGAAGGAACAAGCCAGCAGTAGTGGTAACAGCAGTAACGGAGGATCCATTAATAATATTCATGATGGAACAAATGGAAACAATGTTGCGAGTGGAAAATCAACCAAAAAATATAGCAAAAGAAAAGATAGTTTAGTTTCTCAAAAATCAAATAAAGACGATTTAGGATTTAAGGTATGATTTTGATTTTTTACTCTTTTTTTTTTTTTTTTCTTCATTTTCTTTTCTTTTTTTCTGTTAAATAGATTTTAATAGATCAATATATTTAATATATGTTTAAAAATATGTTTAAAAATATGTTTAATATATGTTTAATTATATGTTTAAAAATATGTTTAAATATATATTTGAATATGTTTAATATGTTAATACAAACAATTGAAATTACACATGTGAATGTTCTTACTTTCCCATATTTTTCTTTACCCATTTTTAAATTTTCCATTTTTTCTTTCTTTAATTTATATTAGATTACTATGAAAAACACTATGAGAAAAACTTCAACTTTTTTCAAAAAATTCGGTAACAAGGTGAACACTATTTTCTAATATCACCTATTTTTTATATATAGAAATTATATGATTTTATTTTATAATTTACCTATTTTTTTTTTTTTTTAATTCAGCAAAATCCCGATAATAATAATAATTCATCTACACACATTAGTCGTTCTCCTCTTCCCGAATTTCATGATTCTCAAAATTTATCTCCTCCTTCCATTTCCACTTCCACCTCCAATAATCCATTGTCATCACCAACTTCTTCTTCCCCAAATAATACTCCTAATGATCTTTCCATCCCTGCACAATTCTTAGTTTCTACGTCTTTCCATGATAAATTTTCAGATGATATTTTTACAGAAAATAATAATGATTCTGATGACGGATTATATAAGTTAAATACGAATAAAAGTGTTCCGGATAATATTGGAAGAAATCGGAGTTTACAGTCGTCCAAAAGTATAACGAATGAACAATTTTCCTTTAATTATGATGATGATGATGATGATAATTATAATAAGAGGACTAGTGCAAGTACTTTTATGAGCTTACCTGTAATAAGAAGTGAAAAGAAAAAAGTGGAATCTAAATTAAACTTAGATAGTTTATTATCCACTGGTTTAACACGTGTTAAGGAGGAAGATGAAGATAATAATTCGGTTAATTCAAAATCTAGAAAATCAACTATAAATAAAAATATAAGTAATAAAAGTGTGAATATGTGTGAGTACGAATTTATCAATCTTTATTTTTATTTTTATTTTTTTCGTTATTTATTCTTCTTATAGCTATTTTACTATTTACTTTTTTATTTTATAATTACTTTTAATAATAATAATTCCTTTTAGCATCTGATGATTACGCTCAATTTGCTGATTATCCAATAAGCTTTTTGAAAACTCCTCCCGCAAGTCCTTCATTTGTAAAAGGATCTTTAAGTAGAAGTGATAGTAAACCTTCACTTCATAACAGTAAATCTACTACATCCTTATCTACACCTAGATCATCATTATTACCTGAAGAAACCAATGCAACCCCCAAACGAAAACCACTCTTGAGCAAAAGTAGTTCTCACGGTTCTTTCAAAGGAAGAAAAGAAGAAAGAGAAGAAATCTTTGATAGGCGAACATTGAGAGTAAATGTAGAACAACGAGGTTTATTTATTAAACCCACAAGACCGGAAAGCACAGAAACAGGTACGGGCTCTGGCCTTAGTCCATCAACGATTCCCAAGAGACCGGATAAAAAATTACCGGATGTTCCTAAAACCTTATCAACTTCTGAGGCTGATGTGTCAAAATCTCGTTCTCGTTCACCACATATGCGGCAAGCTTCCAGCATTGCTAGTTCTTATTATGAAACTGCTAGCGGATCGACTACGACTCTACATACTGCTCCACCTTCTCCCATCATCGATACCTTCATAGAATCCAACAGTAATCATAACCTACCCGAAGGAACGCCCAAGATACAGGTTGATGAGGTCTTTTCTTCAGAAAGTCCAATAGAAGACAATAACGCGACTGACTTACTATCTCCATCGAGTATCTCTGAGAAAATGGATGACGATGATTTAGCTTACTTGGAAGCGAAGAATGCGGCACGAAGGTGCTTTGAAGAAGACGAAACGTTTATAAATAAGAAGACTATCGCAGAATTCTTGGGCGGAACGTAAGTATTTAATTTAGATTCAGTTTATAGATTAAATATTTATTTTTTGATTGAAATTTATTATTTACCTTATTTTATTTGTAACAATATAAATATATAATATAGCAAGCCATTAAATTCTCGAGCTTTAAAATTCTATGTGGACAATTTCGATTTTACAAATTTAAGATTAGATATGGCATTTAGGTATGTTGGCATATTTTTTTTTTATCATATAAATGATATCTTATATAAATGTATTACCACCTTTATGTCCTCTCTCTTTTTTTTTTTTAATAGACGCCTTTGCGGTAAATTATTTTTAAAAGCCGAAACACAACAAGTGGATCGTATTTTGGAAGCATTTTCTATACGATATTGGGAATGTAATCCTAAATGCGTTTTCGGCAGTGCAGGTAAGTAATTATTGTTATAATTAAATTAATTAAATCATAAGTTGTATCACAATATGTACACACACTTTAATTATTATTTATACATTATTTATTTATCAACTTCGTTTTTTTAGATATTGTCCACGCAGTTGCATATTCTATTCTTTTATTAAATACCGATCTTCATGTCGCGCAAGTATCCAACAAGATGTCTCGAGCTCAATTTGTACGGAATACCATGTCAGCTGTTCACACACAGATTACAAGTATTACAATCCAAAACAACAATAACAATGATGCGTATGAAGATGATCAAAGTACAATAACATCCTTGGAAACAAATACTACCATCGGAGCATCAACTACAGCTCGTCCACGTCGTAGCAGTAGTATTAAGAGCTGGCGTAGTAATTCTAATTTAAGCATGGCTAATTTATCATTTTGGTCACGACAATGGGAAACAGAATTAGAGAATCTTTTGAAAGAAATATATAATTCTATAAAAGCAAATCAAATATTACAACCATTTTCAGTTGAACAAGATAAATCGGATACATCTAATAATTTAAATAACAATAATAACCTTGCACCAGGATTACATCGAAGTCTTAGTCATTTAGGTTATCAGAACGCTAGGCTTAACACTCTCAAAAAAGGAATTGCTGCTGCAAATGCAAAAGCTCGAAAAAATCAAAATGGAAGAATTTCTCCTAGTCCAAGTTTCACAAGTGGCGGAAGTGATACTAGTGCTGGGGTAAAAAAAAAAAAATTATTTATTTATTTTACATTACAAAGTAACCCAGAATCTTAACGATATTTTTTAATTTTTTTTTTTATCCTTCAGAATGATAATCAAGGAAGATCCGGAAGTTTTCAGACTCTTCAGACATTATCTTCATTCTCTTTACGCCATGCGTCTTCATGCGAGACAGCCGTTACCTCTACAATAGTTGAAGGTAATGAAGAAGAATATGATGATGATGATAAAGCTTCAATAGCAGACTCTATTTCTACTAATGAATCATTAGAGTTGTACCTATCTGGTGCTCCATATGCTAAAGAAGGATTGTTGTTTCGAAAACATTTTTGGGAAACAACAAATAAAAGAGCAAAGGATAAAGGATGGAAAGAAAGCTTTGTAGTTGTTGAGAAGGGTGAAATACGGATGTTTAAATTTGAATCACATTCTTCGCATAGTTCATCTGGAATGGGAGGAGCAATGGGAGGAGGAAATTGGATGGTGAATTAAAATTCAATAAATTCAATAGAATTTAATGAAATTGTAACATACTTATCTAATACGATCAAACTCTTTATATTCTTTATTAGTCAAATGCAACACTCTTGGGTGAAGTCAATTTGCGTCATACAATTACCAATGCGTTACCACCACCTGGTTATAATCGAAGTCGTCCTAATGTATTTGCTCTCTCGATGTCTAATGGTGGACTTTATTTTTTCCAAGCTGGTACTTCTGAACTAGTAGATGAATGGGTTTCTACTTGTAATTATTGGGCAGCCCGAATGAGCAAAGAACCATTATCGGGAGGTGTTTGTAATATGGAATACGGTTGGGGAAGATGTTTGGAAGTACTTAATGATTCCAATGGGGATTTAGAAGATGTTAGAAGTGTGAGAAGTGATCCTCGTAGTATTTCAAGTAGCAATTCATTTTATTCTAGTGATCGTATTGTCATAGCCGAATGGAAAACACCTATACCGCCTTCAGTTTCAAGTAATCATGATGAGGTATTTTAATATCAAATTATTTTTATTTCTTTACTTTTCATTTATCGGTTGGCAAGTTTCATATTAACATTTTGTATATATTTGATATATTTACATATTTATAGGACGCACAACTTGCGGCATTGAAAAAATATAAAATTGATTTAGAAAGTGAATTAGAAGAACATAAAAATTATTGGGAGCCCATGTCAAGATTGGTAAATAATTAATGATTGTTGATTTTATTGTTAATTTTTAATTTTATTCTGGTTATTGGTTTTAATTAATTTGACTTTTAATGATTTTTTTATAGTTCCCTTTACGTTCCCATAATCACACAAAGGCATTCGCCAATTGGGAAAAGAAATCCCAATGGTTATTATATGAAATTGTCAAATACACCACATATATAGAATGCATTGAAAATTCAATAAAATTACGTGCAAAAAGGAAAATGGAAAAGAATAAATCTAAAGAGACCAAAGAGACCGAGATTGATGAAAAGGAAAACAATAAATCTGAAAAAAGGGAAAATATGGATAAAGACCAAGACAGTGAAGAAGAAAAAGAACAAAAACGTGAAGAACAGAGAGCACGTGCAAGATTATCATTAAAATTAATTCAAAGATCTACATGGACACCAGGAGATGGTTGTAGTCTTAATTTGCCTAAAGAATTATTATTTGATGATGAGGATGGTAATGGTGGCGAAGAAAATCGGAATAGTCTCATTGGACTTGAAGCAGCATTTACAGCAGCAAAAAACAGAGCAAATAAAAGCAAATCAGCTACTTATCCACCTGCTTCCAAAGTTAATGAAGATGACCCAATAATTAATAATTTAGAAGAAAAATGGGTGTAAAAATATTTATAAAAAAAAAAAATGGAAAAATTATAATTTATTTAGGGATTTATTTATTTAGTGGTGATAATTTATTGTATTATTAAAAAAGTAAAAAACATTGTTGTAATAATGTGTATTTTTTTTTCTCTATGGAAAAAATTCTTAGAATTGTAGATTTATAATAAATGGTTTTAATAATTTATTTGGTTGTTTTTTAGCATTATAATCATTATATTCTATACATCATTTGGCAGAATATTTGGGATGGGTATAAATATTGGATATAAATATTGGTTGTGGATTAAGGAATGTAAAAAATGTTAATTTCACTATTATTTATTACAATTATTTTAATAAAAAATTAATTATTTTAATAAAAAATTTCAAAATCTTAACATATGTTTACCTTGGGTGCCTTTTGACCAGAATTATAAAACTGACCTATGTAGATCATTTTAACTTCAGCCAACCCTAACTCTAACTTTGGTCAATCAACACCTGAGTCATTTCATTTTAATATCAGAATAGTTTTTAACATAAATAATCAAAATATACCAGGATTTGTTTATGAAGGAGAATGAACTAATAGTGAAGTTAAGCCATAAATACAATTTAGAAAAAAAGCTAATATTGCATTATTCTTAAAAATTTGTCTCCGGAAAAAATTACAATATTCTTGAACTAAACCCATACACATTATGTAATCAACCCGATTGCATTACTTACCTGTGGCCACTTATCATTGTGAATGTATCGAAAGTCCTATCAAAAATCGTTCAAAATATCCAAAAATTGATTGCGGATAGCGTTCCTGGAAGTCAAAATTTCAACGACCTTATAGAATATATCACCGTTACTATTTAAGGCCTAGAAGACTGGCGAATCGTCTATGCTGAAAAATCTTATCAAAGAATTAACAACCTATGTCCCTGAAATTAGTGAAGCTTTGGAAGGATCGATTTTGAATAAAAACAAGATAAGATAAATGAGGATAAAGTAAATGAACTGATTTAGCGTCTGAATTAAATAATGTAGAAAATTGGTAGTTAGCGATATGATATATACTAAAAAATTAAAGTATTCTTATGTATTTTGCTACTTACATTTATAAAAACTGCCTTATTATAGTTTTTTTACGCTCATTTTGACCATTATATTTAAAATGTATTAGTATATAGTCAAGTCAAGAGCATTTGCATCAGGGTTTATAGAAATAATGAAAGTTCGATTGTCTTGTAATACACGAATTTGGAATTTAGAAACTATAAACTGTATCTAATCATATCACCGATAAAAGCTTCCCAATACCCATCACTACGTAACATGATTCGATTGAATTTTCAACGACTGTTTGTTTCATTGTTTGGATTTGTTATCCTTCATAAAATGTATAGAAATACAAGTCGTTTCCTCAAAATTACCAATTCGATCAGAATTTCAAGTTTTTCCACAATAAACAAACAGCAGAAAAAGAATTCATTTCAAATTTTAGTGGATGATGAAATTTTAAAATGTATCAAACCTGCAAAAATCAATTTGTTCACAGCATTATGGAACCAGCAGAAAACAATTTGGGAAAAAAATGTAGAAGTAGTAGAACAACTTTTGGTAAGTTTTGCTTTTCATCAATGATAGTGAGTTTTTATTTATCATCATCTTGCCTCTCCAGAACCAGCAGAAAACAAATGTAGAAATGGAAAAAGGAAAAATGAAATTAGTAGAACAACTTTTGGTGAGTTTTACTTGAAATTACTTCATCAATGAAAATAAGGTTTCATTTATCATCATGTTTCCTATCCAGAGCCAAACGCAATTGGATTATTTAAAACTTAAGGGCGCAGTTCATCTTCGAGGAGTTTTTGGTTAGTAAAATTGTTTTTACTTTCACTATGAATATTTTGTTAATCTTTTATTTTAATCGATATCTAGAAAGGTGGGAAGAGATTTCATTGGATCATACTAATAGTACACGATTTAAACGATGGAAAGTATATCTTGAAAAAAATAATAATGAGAACTTAAAAAATTTTCAGAGTTTCTGGAACTGGGAGAAGGCTATAAGCAGTGTAGATGTGGCAAATGAAATGAAAAATTTTTATAATTGGTTATCTACAAAAATTCATAACTCCACTTCAACAGCTGATCGTGTAGAATGGCGAAGGGCGGAATTACCACAAGAATGGACCAGGGTTGCTGAATTCATGTGTGAAAAAATTAAAATACCTTATAAAATTATTGAAGATGATCAATTGGAAGAAAACTAATATAAATAATAGAATAATATTATTAATTATAATATTTTTATACTAGTAATTTCTTAATTATAATCTGCATGATTTAACCAATGTATTTATACCTAACAAGTTTCTATTTATCTGTTCGATTGGACAGAAAAAAAATAAAAATAAAAATTGATAGATAATTAATCGATCATACGATTAATACTAATCAATTAAATTCTTTATTGAGCATGATTTGAACGGAGCGATGAGGATTTTTAACCTTTAATTCGTCAGACTTCTCCACCATTGCTTTTCCATGAAGGTAATGAGAGTCGAGAATTTCATATTTTATGTGGATCACTCACGGGTTTTTTTTCGAGATTCTTCTCAACTTTAAGAATTACATTTGTGAGTTTGAGGAGTTTTCGGTTGCCTCAAAGACTATTGGCGAAAGGGATAATTCTTTAAAAAACTTTTTCAATTTCCAGTTTTTTTTTGCTTGCGAATTTAAGTTTTCATCAATATCGAAATAAATAGGTACACGACAGCTCGGACAAGTTGCATCTTCTTTAGAGAACTGGTATACATTTAAGATGGAAGTTATGTTTAAGGTTTACTTCGCGTATAATGGATCAGAGTTATTACACAAATGTTTGTGGGATGCTGGTCCAGTGATTTGATTTCCGTTAGTGGTATTAGTGTTATAGCGTGAATTAAATGTATCTGTATATTGAGACCCAAATATTTCTTCTTTAATGCTAATCGGTACGAACTGTGTTTGCGAAGTAATGCGATCGGATCCTTTTTCCATTGATGTTATTGACTTTGGGTTACGATTTTTGAGGAGATGATGGGTTTTATACTCATCATATTAATACGTATTCTCAAATCCTAAAACAACTGGAATTCTACTACAAAAAAAAAATATCATAAGTTGAAGTTACCATAGGAGTTGGAATAATCTCGGCAAAAATAATTAGCCTCCTTAAGGCCTGCGTGGGTAACCGAAAATCAAACAAAGATACCTTATTTTGATTAAAAGATAAGCAATATGATTTTGATGGTTTTGTTTTTACAAACTATTTTTTTTTTCGCAAATCTTTATTATTATTTTTTTTTTTGATTTTACAGACACACTCTCTTCCATCACCATTTCGCGAAGAAAAGATTGGAACTTGCTAGAAATTATACATATTATATTTTCATCACAATAAACTTTTCAGTATAATTTTATTGAAACAATAAAGCGCAAATTAAATATGGTTATTGGATAGTAATTAATTAAACTGAAGCAGTTTTCATTTTAACGATTCGTTCGAAACAATATCCATTCTCCTTTCGTCTTCACTTTTAGTCTGTGAATTATTAACTAGTACTACGATGGCAATTGTTTTCGAGGTAGATCATTGTTATACAATCCACGCGTGTTTCGTTTCTCATTTTTGCCATAAACGAAATATTCGTTGTATAATTAATACTGCGTGTCTTTTTTTATACTTAAATGTAAACAATGCTGCCTTTATTTTAAATTCTCTGAATTTTGGATTATCACATATGTATTCACGTTTGGTTAAATTACGCAAGGTTTTATAATAATGGACAAAGAAATAAAAGTAACAAAGATTTATCGATGTGACAAAACCGAACCCCTTTCCCTTAGTTATTGTGGATTTTGAGAGGCAAGTTATAATAAGTTACACGGGACCTAATTTAGAAAACAATGACCGTTTGTAATAATATTTAAATGGTATGGTAATGTTTTTTGTTATGCCAATAATGTACGAAATAAAAGAAGAAAAAGGTTCATACCATCATTATATTCCAAGATTTATTCTACGTAACTTTGCTATTGACAATTACGATAGAGTATTTGTGAATAATAAGAAGATATTCAATCAGAACAAAAAATTTTGGAAGAAAAGAAGAGAAGAACTTCTCCAAACCTATGATAGGATTGTGGATGAACTGGAATTCTCATTAATTTCAAAAACTTATGGATGCAAAAATATGTACAAAGATTTTAATCATGAAGACGCTGAGAATGTGGAAAAAAAACTAGCAAAACTTGAAGGACAATCATCAAAAGTGATCAGAGATATTATTGAGGTATCTGAAAGAGAAATCCATATCACTTTGCTCAGGAAAGATCTCGAAGATCTACGCAAGTTTCTCTTCATTATGAACTATCGAAATCCTTACCGGCGAATTCAGTATACTGATAAAATTTTTGATCCTATTACCTGGTCAATGGTAAAAAATTTCATGAAGGGACGCAATTTACAAAGTCCTCTAAAAGTGTGGTTACAGAACGTCCGTGAAATACTAGAGACCCCACATGAAGATGTCAAAGATAACCCGCGAATCTTTGGTTTAGATAGGTCAGATTACAGAACACGCATGATCGACTGTTTTCTCGCAATTTGGAAAGCTGGCGAAAATGATGAATTTTTAGTGACCAGTAATTCATTTGGAATTTTTGAAGGAATAAATTTTGAAATACACAAAGACATCGGTTCATTTAAATTTGCATTCCATTGGTTTTATGTCATCTCCCCAAAGATAATGTTGGTCCTCTGCCATTCGGCGTTCCGAAAAGAAAATGGATTTGAATATTTATACAAATTTCTTGGATTTAAATATCATTCAATTTTTGAAAATGTTCCTCATCTACCGGCAACTGTAAAATATGTTGGTCGCATTGATTCCTCTCGTGCAGGATTAAAACCAGATAATGCATTTGACAATTCATTTGATAGGTATATAAATAGTATAGGTCTTGAGACACAACCAGATGATAAATTTACTTTTCCCTTCGTTAAAGTCAATTCAGCCACTGTTCATCTTGTAAATGCTATCATACTAAATGAGGCTAGATCAGATTTGATTATATCATACGTTTCTCCTTCATACCTCTACAAAACAATTGTCAAGTATCATAAAAATCCAAGGTTTATCAAACAAAATTTTTCAAGTTTAAAAAAGAAATTGTTCACAGAATTAAACAAAACTCACAAGGAAGACTTGAATTTTCGGAAAAACATTCCAACCAGAGGCCGTACACGTATTTGGCATGAATGTAGGATGGTTACAAAATCTTGATTGCATATTGGAAGTATGTTTACATAATAGTATTAAATATAAATATCACTTTTCTCGAATGAATAAATTTTAAATAAACTTTCAAAACGATATTTTTTTTATACTGAAATAAAGATCAAATTAAAATTTATTTTGAACAATTTTAAATTTTATAATAATATTAATAAAATTTACTATTACTGCAATGAGAATACTCATGTTAAAAATATGGGGTGATTCCATTTTCACTATATTTAATATTTTACACATTTATTTTTATATTTTATGTACAGTATTTTTAGTTTGCGATATTGTTTTTATATAATATTTTTTTTATCAGTTCTTCGTGAATTTTTTTTTAAAAAAAACAAAATCTCGATAATACGAAATAAACAGATCATCAAAAAATTTACAACATAAAATTGACACTAACCCACTCAAAGAAGATTATTTCAAGAATTTATATTTATTTATTTATTTGTAGTTTTCAGTTTGAATAAACATTTGTATACCAAATTTTAGGTTTTTTTTTTAACGTAATAATCAAAAGCATTAAAAATTAGTGAATTATTTTCTTGCCCAATTTCAGAAATGAAATATTGTATAAACGATTGTATGACATTGACATGTGTAAAACGAATAGAACCCACGTATTTAAAAAAGTATATTTCATTATGAAAAATTATTGTTTTAATTTATTTTATTATTCAATTAAATGATAAAAGAATAATGCTATAACTATAATAGTAAAGAAATTATGTTGTAGATGGTGTTATATTTTGAGGAATTACTGGATTTATCAGAATTTTTCATGGATAGCGCTTGCGGATATTTATTATTCGGTTTATTATTATTATTAATTTATTAATTTGATTTCTTTCACTAGATTCATGAAAATCCACAGTCCGTCATCAATAATCAAGATAAAATAATTTAATTTCATCTTTTGATTTAAGATTTGTAATTTGATTTATTATTTAGTATTTTTGAATGTATATTATATCTCAATATTATTTATTATATAAATTTAAATTTATTAAATGCCAGCAAATGTACAATAAAAATCTTTTTATTACTATTGAATGTATTTTATTTTATAAAGAATAATTAAAAAACATATCGGATATTATTCATGATAATAAATCAAAACTTTACAAAATAAATATAAAAAAATATTTGCATTATTAAAATCTTATGATTATGTAACTAAATTCGTGTATTCATTGTTTAATAAAATTGGATTGTTAATCATAAATCGATCGCTCAAACAAAGTTAGCCTAAAAAAGCTAGACATCTTACAAATTCAGAAAGGAAATATTAACGGTAGCAAAGTTTTATTTCTTTTTTTGAATTTGGGAGGCATGTAGGATTCTCATTAAATGTTATTAATTATATTAGCTGAATTTAAAGTGTAACGAACAATATAGTATTATTGTTTGAAATACTATATTTAGATTTAACAAAGGTAAACGCGAAATATTTTAAAAAAAAATTTTAACAATGCGGATATATGTGAAGGTATGGGTAGGTAGGTGTATTATTTATTTTTTTTTAAAGAAAAAACGAAAGAAAACAAAAAAAAATATACTTACTTTTCTTCTCATTTACCCCTTTGGAATTATTTCAAGGCGGGAATTATTTTTTTTTAAAAATAATATACTTACCTCCTTAATTTTTAACAATAAAAATTTATAAAATGATTTTATTATCACGAAACTAATACTGCACCTCTATATTTTTTATTTTTTTATAAATATAAGGGAAAGTAAGCTTAGCGAATACTTTATAATTATCTCTCTCAAAAAAAAAAAATATTTTATTATCTTACATTTTTAATAAAAAATATATTCTTTTAGTAAAAAAAAAAAATACCTAATAAACAAAGATGACCAGCAACTCTCGAAAAAGGCCAAGATCTTCTATACAAGCGACATCAGCCCGGAACTTAACCGAAAACACAAGTGGGTTGTTAATATTTAATAGGAAGGATTGGGGTGATTGTTCTGGATCTAGGCGTACGTACTCTTATGACAGGCTATAATCCAAGTGGAGTAGCTATTGAGTGGAGGAAAAATGATATTGATCGAATTTATCAACTAAGTCATAAATACGATAAGTTCCAAAGTAAACACGATAGTATTCATGGAGAAAAAAAACAAGCGTAAGCGTTATAGGTAAGTTTAATTAATTAATTTATTTATTGTTATTTATAATTTAACATTTAATATACTGTACATGTATTATTTATATTAATTATTTAATTACATCGTGTTTATGTTTCGCATCCATAAGAAGATTCGTTGCCTTGTAAATGATTGTCACCATAAACTAGCCAAATGGCTTTGCAAAAATCGTGTAATATTATTACCAAAATTTCGCACTCAAGGAATGGTCAGACGTCGTCAACGACGTATCGGTTCCAAGACAGCCCGAGCTATGTGTACATGGTCACATTTTCGCTTTCGACAACATCTAATCCACAAGACACGTGAGCAAACATGGTGTCAAATAGTTCTTTGCACAGAAGAATACACAAGCAAAACTTGTGGATCATGTAGCTAAATTCACAAAAACCTGGGTGGATCCAAGGAGTTTTGTTGTCTACTAAACTTGACAGAGATATTAATGGTGCTCGTAATATTCTTCTTAAATACCTCACCAAAAAAAGAGTCAGCTTAGGCTGACGAGGGTGTCTATTTTCAAAGAGGACTTGTAGGTTCTAATATAGATTGTTAAAGAATATTTTTCTATTTTACCAGAAATATAATTTTGATTACTTACTAAAATGAGATATTAAATTTATTACTTTCTAAAATAAGATGTTAAATTTATTACTTTCTAAAATAAGATGTTAAATTTATTGTAATAGAAAAATCTTGCTAAAGAACAATTAAATTTATTGTAATAGAAGATCTATTTTAAAACCAATACATAATTTAGCTCATTAATAAATTATTTTTGGAACAAAAAATAAATTATAATAATAACAGATAGCCATAAATGACATTAAATGGTATTCGATAAAAAAGTCTATTCGTTGTTCGCATGCAGGTCAACCAAATTTTCGTTTGTTCACCGAAATAATGCATTATTTCTTAATGCGGTAATATTTAAATTGCATGTACAAAAAATGCAAACAAATAACATATATTTAAATAAATAATAATAAAGTTTATTTTAAATTTTTGGTTTTTTTTTTTTTTTTTTTTTTTTCATTCATTATTAAATTATTAATTCCTTAAAAAATTCTTCATTAATTTTTCAATATTAATCCTTTTAATAATTCCTTTATTATTCATTCTTTTATAACTTGCAAAAAATGACTGATTTCAGAAAAAATTTAGGGGTTGACGCCGTATGTACTTCATGTGATTTTTAACGTTAAAAGGCAGATTAATATAATTAATATAATTAATATAATTATTATTTGAAATATTAGACTAGCGCATCGCCCAAATCACTTAACTTATCATCCAATTCAATGATAATACAAAAGTCACAACCGAATCCCATGAATCCTATAAAGTTTCTTGAAGAAACTGAAGAAGAATATCTTGAAGATCTAAAATGCTTTATTGAGGTTTGTTGAATTCAAAGAATTTTCTTTTTTTATTTGCTTTCATTAAAATTTATTTATTTTTCTTAAATTCAGAGAGTGATCACATGCTGGAATGATGGCAATCCTCCCCCACCAGAATTAGATATAATGTTTCGTTTTATTAATGATATCTCTAAGAAAAGTAAATCATTTCGTTTGGTAAATATTTAAATCTTAAATTTAGAAAGTTTTTTTTTTTTCTTATAAAAACTGACACTTAATATATTTCTTAATATATTATTTGTACGAAATTTCAAATTTCAAGCGACTTTTGAATGCAATCGAAACGCAAACTACACAAAATCTTGTTAACACAATAACAAAATGGGTAAGTATTCTATGAAAATATATGTGTATAATGCGTAAATATAAATAATCTATAAAATCGTCTTGTTATTTTCTTTAGATAGATGAAATAGAAGAGCAATATTCAGATTATTGTAAAGAATACCGAAAAGGTGTAGATATATGGCCTGAAGTTGAAGGAAATACTTCATTACAAGGAATTTTGAATGTAACGTAATTAAATATATATATATATATTAGTTCCTCTTTTTTTTAGTTAAATTATAATTAATGACCTTTATTTTTTATAATTTTTTATAGAAATTGACAATTGAAAAGAATAGACCAATAACTTTGGAATCTCTTTTGGATATACCACTCAAGAGAATTAGTTATTATAAAAAAATATATATGGTTAATATAGTTCAAAAATATTCAAAAAAAATACCGACTTATGAACATTATAATAATTTATTATATTAATTTCCTTTTTCATCTCAAAAATTTCATTTTATAATAGCGTCTTTCCAAAACACCTGAACTTGGAAAATATCAATCAAGTTTGAAAGCTGCAAATAAAAAAATTCAAGCTATTATTGATTTAGAAAAAAAATCCAAAGCATCACCAAAACCGAGAATCCCAATGACCCCAAAGAATAATTCTTTGCAAGAATCAAAAACTGTAAAAACTGTGCAAAATACGGAAAATTTTAATGCAAATTCGAATGCAAATTCTAATGTGAATTCTAATATGAATTCCAAAACGAATCCTAATGTAAACTTTTATATGAGTCTCAACCCGAATCCTGCGAATTCTAATATGAATTTTAATACAAATTCCAAAACCAATCCTAATCCGATTGCAAATTCTAATTTTATTCCAAATACTAATGCAAATTATAATCCTAATCTTAATGTAAATTATGATACGAATCCTAATAAGAATCCTAGAACTAACTCTAATACGAATCCTGATACAAATTCCAATACAAAAGGTGTGAAAAGTGCAAAAGATGCGAAAGGTGCAAAAGATTCTAAAGATGACAAAGATGTATTAGATGCAAATTCAGATATAAATTCATTGAATTCTTCTCAAGATTTCAAGAATTTGCATTCTCAAAATGATCCTATGTCAGGTAAGAAGGGATTAGAATCAGAGATATTAAAGGATTTCTTAAACTGGAATCTACCAAATGATTCCATATCAATAGATTTCGAAAACTTGGATTTATCAAATGATTCTATATCAGTAAATTCTACGGAATTAAAATCTAATCAGCCAGTAATACATTTAAAGGATTCCTTAAATTTAACAAATAATTCCATATCAGTAAATTCTAAAGATAAAAAGGAATTTGAATCTATTCAGTCAGAGATACATTTAAAAGATTCCAAAAACTTGAATTTACCAAATGATTCAATATTAGAAAATTCTGAAGATAAGAAGAAATTAGATTCTAATCAGTCAGAGAAAGATTCCCAAAACTTGAATTTATCAAATAGTTCTATATCGTCAAATTCCGAAGATAAGAAGGAATTTGAATATATCCAGTCAGAGACACTTCTAAAGTTTTTTTCAGAACAAACAAATGAAAATTCTAAAGATTCTCAGCCTAATTCAGATTCAGATTCTATTATAAATTCTTTTGAAAAAAAATCGGTGAAAAGTAATAAAAAACAAAAGATAAAAAAGCTTTCGCCATTACAAGAATTTCAACTTAAATTAGACACATCTAAAGTAATGGATTTATTTACCAATAAACCAAAGGTGATAATAATTTATTTTATTAGATTTTAAATATGAAAAATAATTATCTTAATATTTTTTATTTTATTTATTTTTATTTTTTTTTTTATTTTTTTCTAGAAAATAAAAGTTGAACTTGAACCACCTCATTTACCATTTAAACGAGAATTAATTCTTTCAAAAGAATTTTTAGTTATATTTCCCAATGATGAACAGCCAGAATCCCAACCACAAAAATTTCGACGACATTTATTCTTATTTACTGACCTTTTATTGATATGTAAAAAATCCAATTCCTCTGAACAAAAAATATCTGGAAAAGAATTTTCATTAAATTATCCACCATTAAGCGGAAGGCATCTTTCTATTTCTAATGATGGAAATAAAAGTATGTTTATAACCGGAATATTTTAAATATTATATAATATAAATTATTATTATTAACAAATTTTTTTATGAAAAAATTAGATTCGATTCTTTTACAAGTCTCAAACAAAACAATAATCCTGAATTCTGAAAATAAGGAAAAAATTGAAGAATGGGCCACTAAAATCTCTAAAATGATTTGTTTCGTAGTTTCCATGGCAGGCAAATATTAAATAATTATTTATTAATCTTTTATTTATAATAAATTAAAAAAAAAATTAAATAATTAAATTTAATTTTGTTTAATATAATATAATTTATAGGTGCATCGACTCAAACGAATACAGAAAAAAATCAAGCACCGAAAAGGATTAATAGTTCTTATTCATCATCATTAATATTAAACGATGATTCGAAAAAAATTGGTAACAATAATACGGAATCTTCTGTGATGAACATAAAAAAGATATCAAATATCGGAAGTTTACGTATTAACGCGAAAAATTATTTAAGAAAGTCACCAAGTGTAGGAAACTTAGAAACTAAATCAAATAATAATAATAATAATAATGGTCAAGAAAAACTTTCTCGTGTTAACGGAGAATCATCTTTGAGAATTGTACATAAAATTAATAAATCACCTTCTTTATCTGATTTAACACCTTTGAATAATAATAATAATTATTATTATTTAAATTCTGAGAGAAAATCATCACAAAGTGCCCGAGAAATATCAAGAAATCGAGAAATAACACAACATATGAAGAGTCCAATACCTAAATTTATAATAGATGAATCAATTATTTACAAAAAAACATTACATCAGTCTTTTTTCTGTGATGTTAAATATTATACCAACAACGGTAATTATGAATCAATCACAAATGATAAAGATGATGAATATACAGTTGAATTAAGATTAACCGATACCTATCAGATTTGTTTAATTGCTATATTAGAAAAAAATGACGAGATTTTATTGCAAAAATTCATTAATTCAAAAAACAGTTCAATCAAGAAGGAATCACTATTTAGGGTTAATATTCGCATTATAAGAGATATTGATGAATGTGCAGAAATTTTTAGAATATCTTTATCAACTCCTCACGAGACTGAAAGATTTGTAGAAATACTTCAATCAATTGGATCGCCGAAATCATCATCTTCTTTATCTTCTTCATCTTCTTCGTCTTCCTCTTCCTCGTGTTCATCATCATCTATTTCCTCTTCACAATCTATGATTAGTTATCCTATAAGTTCACGATCAAATTCTCTACAACCAAACCACAACCAACACAACCACCACAACCACAATAACAATCACAACCACAACCACAATAATAACAATAACAGCAACAATAGAAACAGCAAAAACAAAAACAACAATTTCATGAAAAGTCTATTCAAATGATGGAATCTAAATGTAAATTAACATTACCAAATGAAATAAGAGATAAAATTTTAATAGACAGTTTTGAATAATTTTTGGATATAAGTATTGAACATTATTGTGTAATATTTGTATAATATTATATTTTAAATTTATTTTACTATTATATTTAAATACCAACTGCATTATTTCTATAATAAATTAATAATAAAATTAAATAAAGAGAATAATAATAATAATAATTAATAATAAAGTTTATTTGCAAAAATATTTTAATAAATGTTTACATATATAGTGATATGTATGTAATGAAAGTTGCATTAAAGATATAAAGTAAATAATAGCAACTACCCAAAATAAAAACTTTCTTCATAATAGTATTTCTTTAAAGTTTGCTTTCGAAATTATTTTCTTCATTAACCTTTACCACCATTTTACCAATATTTACACCTTGAAATAATTTTACCAAACCTTCGGGTGCATTCTCTAATCCATTTACAATATGTTCATTCTTTTTGATCTTACCTTCTTGCAACCATTTTGAAAGATCCTTTCTTGCTTCTCGAAATCTGGTGTAATAATCCATACTATTGTTTATATATATATATATATATATATACATTATAAAATTAATATAATAATAGATTCAAAATAATAATAATAATTATAATGTTATAAGAGTAGAGTAATATTAACTAATAATGATAACTTACACGATGAATGATTCCATCTTGCCTCTTGTAGGAATTAAATTAAGATAATTGGAAGGACCTTTCACCTCCTTTTCATTATATTGACTGATTCCTCCGCTCAAAACAATTCTACCCTTTAGAGCAAGTCTACTTAAACTAAGGTTCAAGATTTTTCCTCCAACATTATCAAAATATATATCAATATATTTAGGTGTTGCTGCTTTAAATTTTTGATCAAAATCAGGATCTTTATAATTTAATGCTACATCAAATCCTAATTCATTCAGTAACCAATCACATTTTTCTTTAGAACCAGCTATTCCAATTACTTTAGTTTCCTTTATCTTGGCAATTTGACCTTGTTTTAATAATAATATTACTATTGTTAAATATTTCACTTTGAAATTCTTTTATCCTATAAATAATTAGTATATTTACCAGCAATACTTCCAACAGCACCTGCGGCCTAAAAATAGAATACATGTCTTATTATTTATATATATAAAATGATAGATTCTTTGAAATCTATAATTTTTTTTTTTGAATGGTTACCCCAGAAACCACAACTGTTTCTCCTGGTTTAGGTTTACCTTTAGATAAAAATAAAAAAAATTTAATGAATCCTTTTTTAAATAAATAAATAAATATATATAAATATATACATATATATATAAACTATTCTATAATTTCACTTACCAACTAAAGTGTTTCAAATAATAATTTTCAAATGATATTATTTAATTAGATATTTCAACTTTTATAATAAAAGAAATAAAAATAAAATAAAGATAAATAGAAATAAATTAACTTACTATCCAATAATCCAAAATAAGCAGTAAGACCTGTAACCCCAAGAGTACTAATATAATCTATAAGTGAAGTACCAGGTAGAAAACTAATCAAAAGTTAAAATTATTATTAAATCACATAATAAATTAAATAGTAACACATGTTCATTTATTCTTACTCGATCTTTTCAACTCCTTTTCCATCACTAACTGCATATTCTTGCCATCCTAATTAATATAATTAATGAATTGTTTAATCATTTAATTATTTAATGATTTTTTTTTCTTTTTTTTTAAAAAAAAAGAATTAAGGTGTACCCAATAATCCAGAGACTTTATCATGAATTTTAAATTTAGGATTCTTGGAGAAAATAACCTCTAAAATTGAAGTAATAATATAAAGAAATAATGTAATTGATATAATGTATCATATTCATGTAGAAGAAGAATAATAATATATATAAATAATAATACCTCCAATTGTCATACTACGCATAACATCATTAATAGCTTTAACATTTTTTTATTTTTTAATTAAAAAAAAAAATAATTAACTACAAATATCCATTAAATAATAATGATATTATTGATTATTATATTGAATATATAATTACCAATAGGAGGAATATAACTATTAGAACATAAAATATTGAAATGTAAGAAGAAATAAATTAAATATTATATTATATTATTTTGTTTGAATAAAGAAATGAAAAATGAAAAAAATTACCTTCTAGCCTCGCTCATCCATGAACGCATCGCTGATGATGATTACATTTATTAATTAATCGAAAAATATCATATATATATATATATAAACTAATGATTTTTTATTTAATACCTGGATCCAACGATAAATAATAATTCTTAACCAAAATTTGACCATTCTTCAAATCATTTTCTTTTGGAATTGGTGATTTTATAATTTTAAAAGTTTCATTAACATCAAGTGCACCAGAAGGAGGTCTTTTAACAAATAAGATTTGTTTGTTGCTCATTATTTTTTAATAATATATAAATCAAATTTCTAAAAAAAAAAAAATTGTATTTATATAGTGTGAAATCACTGTGCCACATATATATAGTGATGAACAATAAACTTTATAATTATATATATAGTGATGAACAACAAACCTATACGTAATTCCAGTTTTATATTATAGGATAGTCAGTAGATCGATAAAAATTTTTTCATTTAATGTTCTCGTTATGATAATTCCTTACTAATACATAATAAACAATTTGAATACCACATGATAATGAAATGTTATTGATAATTTTAAATTACCAAGAAAATTTAAGATTTATAACTTTTGTAAGAAATATACATATAATTAAAATAGTTTCTGTGGTAAATGATAAAGAATCCAACTTTGTTTCAAATGTGCATTTCCAAATACTTTGTATTCTCTTTTTGCAATTTCTTCTTAATTACTTATTTGTTTAGTTTCTCTTTTTTCAAACATTTCTAAACTTCAATAAATAATAAAATCCAATAAAAAATAAATCCACCCACTAATTCTATTTTTAGATAAAAAAAAATATTTTTTGTTGTTGCCGTCAAAATTCGTCCCGAGAATGCCCCATTTATACTTAAAAGAATCTTTGCTTACATCTTTCGTGTGTAAATAAACAAATCAATAAAATGAAAAAAAATTGTGGGGTAAAATTCTATGGGAACATTTCTCGAGAACCCACGCCACAAACAATACAATTCTCAATCAATGTAAATGTTAATAAAAAACTTTAATAATTAATTTATGCAAATTATATTAATTAACCTCATTTCACTCATTTCGATATATCATTCTGTAGAACCACGTATATATTTTAAGGTATTAAAGTTTTTTTTTTTTGTTGTATAATACATTTTATCTTATTTTTTGAGTATTGTTCCGATTGGATTTTTTTTCCTGGATCCCAGGAACGGGTCATCGTACAATATTTCTTTCACTGGGTAACATTAATTGATTTATTGAAAACAATACATAAAATATTGGCGAAAATCATATGATTAAAGAAAGAATTCATATCAATAATACGATCATTTATGCCAAAATGGAGTCTTATGTAAACATAAACATGTTGATTTTCAAAATATTATCATGGCGTCTACTTGGACATTTCTTGGTTGATTATTAATGATATTATGATTATGATATTATATTAATAATTATTATTAATTATTATTATTCTTATTATATCTTTAAATGTAGATTTAGGTTTTCCCTATTTTGGGAATTACAATAACGAACGAACTTGTACAAAAAGTAATAAATAAAATAAATAATAAAGTGGCGTTTCTAAATTTAGATAAATTTCATCCGATTTCAATTTACTTGCATATTGAATATATCTTATTTATTTATTTATTTGATTTATTTATGTACTACGCACCTTTAAAACATCACGAAAGAAAACTAAAAGTAATGCACTGCGATCCAAAGATTTTATAATCTTTTAAGTTTCTTCATTAAACAATAAAGTTTTTCATTAATAGTTATTGTTTTGCCTAAATTAAGAAATCCAATAAGTTATTGTATTGCAAATTAAGGAATCCTATAAGAACTTTTTTCGATTAAACAGATATTAACATTGTTTTTTGGGGAATTGAAAAATCTAAATTTAACAATTATATTTTATTCCTTCTTTATAATGGTTTTTTTAGTAAAAAAAAATCTCGGAATTTTCTTTAATCAACCACAAATATGTATGCGCGTGCACAGAGATACTTTAAAATGCGTGCTTCCACTCTCCGTTATTTATTGGTTATTTATTTATATTAATTAATAATATTTATTAATTAAATGATGGAACTAACCATGATAGTATTTATTCAATTGTGTAAATGGATTTTTATCATAAAACTAAAATGAAAGTTCATTTATTCTTGTTTCCTTCTCTCCGAGTTTACAAGATTATGATCCATTTTTTATCTTATTTTTATTCAAAATATTTATTTCAAATCATTTATTCCAAAAATGTTTATACTTTTGCTACTAAAATTCTAAAAAAAAATTTATTCATTTTTAAAATAAGTGCGTTTTAATTAATATCAATGAACCTAAATTCGGAAATGTTAAGAATAAAACGAATGCTTTAAAACGAATAATATTTTTTTTGAAAATGCTTGGAAGTTTGAGTCCAGATTAGGATTTTTCACTTTATTAATTCCATATAAAGAAATTCGAAAATCTACGTTATGTTGTGTTGATAGTGTGCGTGTACTACTTTTTTTTTTTTTTGATAGAAATTGCGATCTAAACGAATTTAGTTCAATTTTTTTTCTTTTCAATAATAAATAACAAATATGAAATCATTTTTTTTAACCGTCCGAATTATTTAAAAAGTTCTCACCCACAAATCGTCATCTATCCGTAATCAATACCTAGATTATGAAAATTTTCCCGTCGTAAACAGCTTTTTTTTTTTGTGTGTGGGGTAAAGAATAATAATAATAAAGCAAGAAAATTTACTTTATTAGTTATGAATATCTCTCTCAGATTCATTGAGATCCATTTTTTAAGAAATATAATTTTTTTAATTTTTAAATTAACCAGATCAGGGTTTTGTGTATGTATATATGCAAAATGTGTGCGAATAAATAATGCAATGCTGTAAAAAAAAATGTGTGTACGCAAAGCAAAAAAAGGTGAGATTTGGATTTTCAACATTATGACATATTTCTTCCTAGTGGATCAAATTTAAAATTTAAATTTAAACCTAAAATCAGAGATCATCACAAATTTAGAGATCATCACAAATTTAGAGCCTTGTTTATATATTGAGAATTTCCATTTAACGCCACACTTTCTTTTTTTACCACATACATTTCTGGTAATTCTCTTTTTTTTTTCTTTCTATTTTTAAACAATTTTAAACAAATTCAAAACAATTGCTAATAAATGCATTATGTTTTGTATATATGTAACAAGCGTAACGGTACTATATAATAGTGGTAACGGACCCTTGCATTTTTGATGATATGATATAGAAAGAAAATTTATTGTCTTTAGTATTGTCAATTGGAAATAGTTCACAAATGCATTATTGTTGCACTATCTCTCTTAAAATGTAATGGGGGCGAACCAACAGGTATGGGTTAACTATTATATTATATTTAGGTGAACAAAACAAAATATCCAATTTTTTTGTTCATTTTATGGCGTAGTAGTGTTACTGTTGGTCCCGTCGATCATACGTAGTAATAACCGAGAATTTCATTATTTCTTTCGACGCAGAATATGCGCAGTTTCAGGGTTTTTTTTTTTGGATTTTTCTATTAATGCTGTGACTAGAAATATTATTCTTTTTAATTAAATGCGTGGGGTGATGTTTTGACAATAATAGGATCAAATTTTAATATTTTTCTTCTTGGCAATAAAAAAAAAATAAATGCATTAATGTATATAGGAACAATACATAAATTTTCATATATCAGAACAAGAGAAAAAGATGAAAAAAAAAATTATGGAGAAAGAAAATTGGAAAAAAAAAGAGATCATAAAGAAATTTATTAAAATAGTTCCTTGCATCTAAAAAAAAATTTATTAGTCTATTTATAGTAAACTTGACAGGAGATTGAAAGAACAGGAAGAATATTGAGAATATTATATTTACCCTTTTTACCCGTCTCTCTCTCTCTTTCTCTCACTGATGAACATCTTTCACATTTCACACAAAGTGAAGTGTAGATATTATATATATATATATATATATAATATATCCAGTAAATCATAATTTGCGATAAAATAATATCAAGTTTTAAGCCAAAAAATTATCCAGTGAATCATTACTACAAAAACATTATATTACTATATTATATTTTTTTATACTATAATATATGTTATATTATTATATACTACTATTTTTATACATTACACTATTATTAAGAGCACATTATAAATAATTTACACTACATAAAAAAATAAAATCCAATAATAATAATAATAATAATGCATAAGATAGAATAAAGGCTTTGTTTACTGCCGATTATAATACATTATTTATAATTGTATATTTATATTTTATTGTATATTTATTTTATATTAACAAATAATTTAAATTTTCTAGAGAAAAATCTTCCCCAAAAACTCCCTTTCCGAAAAAGATATAAATAGGCAGTGATTCCCTCCTTCCTCCTAATTATTTTGGAACAAGCATTTTTATTCCCACTTAAAAAATAAAAAAGTTTTTACAAACGAAAAGTAAATACTTTTTTTTACTTCGTGTGTATTTTAACGAAAACATTAATTACATTAATTTCATCAATTTCATTAAACTTCAGTAATAAACTCGCCGCTTGTTTTATCATCAATCTTCTTTACTAATAATAAAAATTGTTATCATTTGATAATAATTGTACAAAATTTACCATCACATCTATCTATTATTACAACAACACCTTTTACCCCTCAACAACTTATAATAATAATAATAACAATGTCAGCAGCCATAATGGAATCTAATAATAACAATTTTTCAAATTGGCCAAAAAAGACTCGTGGTATTTGTAAACCGAAAACAACAAAAAATACTTCATTATCGATATCATGTACTTACATTATACCTTCAAATAATGATACATTTCTTAATCATCAAGAAATCATATCATCTCCTATACCATCGGGACATCTTGAAACATCAACTAGATTTTGGCAGTTTAGAGTTGAAGAAGGTCGAACAACTTATGTTCGTTATGGTAATATTCGAGCTGATGGTAGTTTTAAAGAAAGAGCAACTCATATTCAACAACATCTTAATTACGTGGATGCGAAAAAATTTGTGGAAAATTTAGTTGATGAAAAGATTAAAGCTGGTTATGTTGGTTGGGCACGTTGGTGATTTCATTATATATATATAATAATGATTTCATTATATATATAAAAAATAATAATAATTATCATCTTTATTGTTTTATAGTAATTTAGTTTTTTTTTTTTTATACATAGTTTTTCATTTTTTTCTACATTTTTTTTTTCATTTTTTTTCATTTTTTTCTTTTCTTTGTTTTTCTTTAATCAACCTTTTCACTTTCAAATATAATGAACGCGTTCAAAGCAAATCTTTTATATATATAATTTATATATATATGGTGGCCACATATATATATATATTATATATATATTCGAATTTTTTTTTAATTTTCCTTATCCCTCTTTACCTTACAAAATTTATTTTTGAAGAAAAAATCAACGCATTATAAAAACATTATTACACACGTTCAACAACGACACTCGAAATTTATTTACAAAAATATATATATATATATTTATGATATTCGACAAAAACAAAAAAAAATTATTTCTCTCTCTTCCATGAAAAAATTATAATATATCTGATATAATATGCAAAGTATGATTTGAATTCTTTTCTTTTCTCTTTATATAATAAATTCTTCTTAATATTCACACAACATTTTACGGAAACAATTACGAAAATTATATTATTATATTTATTAAGAAATTCCTCTTTTCTGAAAAAATAAAATAATTTAAAATAAACATTTTTACTGTTTATATATATATATATATTTAAAGAATTTAGTATTTAGTTCATAGTTTTCATAATATGTAAAAAAAAAATTAATTTTTTTTTTCTTTTATGTAGATATTTTTTATTAATTTTTTGATCTGACATCTTTTGTAAATACAAATATATGACTCAATAAAAAAAAAAAAAATTCATTTATCTCATTCTTCATATATTTTTCTCTCTCTTTTCTTTTTTCTTTTAGGCTTATTTTTTATTATTCTCTTTCATTTGTTTTTATGTGAAATAAATAAATAAATAAAGGTATTGAGTATTCCAACAACAAAGTAATACTCATCAAATATTCATTGTTTGTTCCGATTTTTTTTTTTTTTGTTTCAATTTGTTTCCGGTATTTTTTTTTTTTAAAAAAAATCAATTGTTGATAAATTAGTACTGAATGGGCTTGCGAGAATAAGATTAATTTATTGATTGGTTCAGCGCGTCTTTTCAATACATTTTCGATAATAAATAAGTATTAGATTAAAACTTTAATAAATAAGATTATGTACTCGCGAATTAAAAAAATACTCAGGTGATTCTTTTGTGTATTGCTGACTTTCACATGATAACATCATTAAGTTTGAAATTTGTATAAAATCTGCACACAATAATATCAGATATATATTTGTTTGTTATTATTTACTGTATACATTAAATTTTTTCATATAATAAATTTCTTCGATTGTTATCTCGAGTTTTCTTTAAACACTAGCACTTGGACGGACATATTCAAATCTTTTTATAGAAATAAATAAATAAAGTAATAACATAAACAATGCCAAAAACAATAATGAATGAAATATTGCCAAGTATTATTAATTAATTTCTTTTAAAAATATTTTTTTTTGTCATAACAAAAATAATAAACCTGAATAAAAACACTTGAAAAACTTTTTTTTTTTTCCTAAAAATTTCTTGATTCAGAAAATCCATTTCAAGCTTACGTAAGTAAAAAATCAGTTCACCTACAAAATTCCTTTGGCCTATTTTTTTTTTCTTTTTGTTGACCAATTCCTCTCCATGTATCAACTACTAAATAGAGTAATGATAATAAAAAGAAAAATCGTGTGATTTGTATGTAAGTGTATGCATGTAAGTGATAAAGTAAAATAAATACAATGTGTGACGAAAAAAAAGTTTTATTTAATTCTTTTCTTGGTGTCGTCGTTAATGTTTTTATTATTGATATATACATATAGTGAGATGATCAAAAGGTTTCTTTGTTGTTGGAATCTAAATACTTTAAAGATCTGGTTTACCTAATATACACATGACCTAATCTTCTGATTTTCATGCTCATTTCTAAATAATAATTATTTTAATTATAATAAATGCCCAAAAATGGCGTGTGAAGAATTAATAAACGCGAAAATAAATGGAAATAGAATGAAAATCGAAAAATTCCCCAAATTTAGTAATAAGTAAAACTGGAGTTGAAAATTTTTTTTTGATTTCCGATTCACTCAGCCAATAAAGTGTACACGTGTGATATAGTGATAGAGCGCGTGATATTATCGAGACATTAATTAACAATATCGGGATTTCGGAATTCAGATTTCAAAAATAATAATAAAAAAACTATTCCATTTAAGGGATCATAAAAAATATTCTCAAAGAAAATCCAAAATAGAAAAGAGTAAATTATTTAAGATTGTTGATTTATTTTTATAATGATTTATTTATTATTCGTGATGATCTCAACATTTTTTAAAAAAAAGTAGTTAGCATACAATTTTAATAATCATTAATTAATTGGTCACATGAGTAAAATTAAAATTCTTATCTTTACTACCATTAACCATTAATGTATTAGAAATATAAAATAATCTTCACTTCGGTGAAAGCCGGAATGAATTTATTAGAGTATACGTAATTCTCCTGTAGTAATATTTAAAATATTTAATGATAGATTTTTGGGTTAAAGAGTTTAATTTTTTAATATTTTAAAAGAAACTTATAACAGATAATAAAATTATACTATGATTTATGCAATAATAATTGTGCAATTGATAATACAAATGACTTAACGATGATTTATTTGGCGATTATTGGTCGATTTTAGAATAAGGCTAATCAGAAGACTAAAAAAAATAAACAAATAAAAATAAAAATGCAATAAAAAAAAATATAAAATAAGTAAAATTAGGGGGGAATTGTTTATATAGAATGATAAAAAGAATAGGATAAAGGAATAAAAGAGAGAGAGAAATAAAGAAAGGCGGGGAATAAAAAAGGCAGATATGAATGGTCGGATTAAGAATAGCCAATGATATTTATGTCAGTTGAGATACATATTGCATATTATTTACAATATTATTTTATATGTACGTACATATGTCGTACGTGTTTTCTCTGCATTTTTCTACGGGCGTTTGTGTTTTCATTGATTCTTCATTTATGTTTACTTTTTAAGTATTATGTGTTATAAAAAATTAACTTTCGAATTTCCATTATTTTATATAAAGTTACTATAAAAGTCATTATAATACTAAATAAGTTACCGTAAAAGTAAAAAAAAAAGTTTTCATCTGTTAGAGAATTTCTATTATCATAATATTATACATGATTGTTTACAAGATAATTCCTGTGATAATATTGGAACAATCTTTCGAAGTAAACAAAATTTTCTGTATTTTATGCACGAAAGAACCTTATGGTGGTAAGTTCAAGGTTGTAAATGGTGGTGGTAGAAAGCTATGGTAGAAAGTTGTGGTAGAAAGTTGAGGCAGTATAAATATCCAGATACATGTAAGCAAAGCTAATAAAAAAGATAAGAAAATAAATATACTGTTGATCAAATCGACAATAAAGCCGAAAACAAACTTGACAATAAGCGCTGACTAATCTACTAATCCACTAATCCGACAGCTTTAATAAATTTGTTAACAAAACACGTGTGCGTCTTCGCATGCATGGATAACAATTTTCTAATGAAGAAACCCCCCCAAAAAAATGAATAAAGAAATAATTATTTATTATATTTGCTACATTATCTTTAAATTTAGTAATCCAGTCATTCCATTGCATATATATACAAAATGTCTACACACAACGCTTTATAATTTCCGCAATCAAAATAGAACCAAATTAAAAAAAAAAAAGCCATATTTTCCCCCGTGCTTTTATGACATAATCTCGGAACACTATAAATATAAATTTAGAACTCTTTGTTCTTTTAATAAATAATTACGGTATATTCTCTTTGTATTCTCTTTATTTATTTTTTTATTGCAAACATAAAAAAATAATTTATTATTAATAAATAATTACGAAGTCATCTTACAACCGTAAAGTTAGATGTGATGTAATTTGATCTTTTGAAATGATAATTTTATCATTAGATGAGATCCAATGACACATGATTTTTGTGAATAACTAACCCTCACCACACGTGATAACAATGATATATCTTTATTTTTCAGATTCAAAATAAGGTAATAAATAAACTCATTGTGTCTCGGATAAAGTATTATCAAATAGTTAAAATGAGCTAATTTAGTTGAGTTGAAAAGAATTTGGTATAGTCTAAATGATTTTAAAAAGCACTTTCACATTTTATTTTGAAATTTCTTTTGTTGTAGATCTTTATTGTTCGACCATTATGGAAATTATGCCTATGAGTTCAAATGTTTGGTAAATATTATGGCGGGGGAATCATAATTAAAATAAATCAGATTTTCCTATGGAATATTTTTAATAATTTTTTAATTAATTGCGCCAAAAATATCAAATAAATATTTAATTGGAATTATTTAATCAGATAAATAAAAACAAATATAAATAAATAATAAGGTTGAACCTGGAATCATCCATGAACAATATGATTCAATGTTAACATTGAAATTAAGTTTTAAATCATTTATTATTTTAGTAATAAATAACAATAACAAATGTATGAATATTAATAACATTATATTATTCCCTTTTTTTTTTGACATCATTGTAAAAATCATAGCGAATATATTATTGAGAATAAGCATAAATTAAAATATAAAATATATGTTGAGCAAATTAAGAACTAAAATTCAAGTTCCCTGATCTTTTTTTTTCATTACAGAATGCGGGTCAATGCACCCCACAACAACAATAGTTTTGACATGAATTAAAACAAATTTTGTAGATGTGTAAATGTGTGAACGTGTGAAAGTGCGAAATGTGCGGGTTCTGTGAATTAATGCACATTTTTATTTGTGATATAAATAAATTACTATTCGACAACTTAGAAACCACCTGAGTGTACAAACTTAATTAAAATTTAAAGTGATACTTATTGTAGTTTTAATTTTTAAATTAAACACAATAATAATGACTCATTCATATTTTTAATCTAATCAAAAATCAAAATCTCTAACGCATTTGATTATTAATACATTTTACAGTAAGTGCCGTTATTTGTTTACCTTTTTTTTTAAAAAAAAAAGAAACAGTCATTTATGCAAGATAATCAAAAAATTTTTGGCATTCTTGTTGACTGTACCCTTCGCTAAATATTTTGTGTTATATAAACTGTTGGGTATGACTATCTTTTTATTTGTTTTGTTTTTTTTTTAAAAAAAAAAAATCAAAAGAATTATAATCACGCGGTTTGTCTTTGATTCATTATTCGGATTTTTTTTTTTGGAAAAACTTCATAGATGTTTATTATTGGCGGTTACCTTTTTTTATTCCTATTTGGGTTATTTGGCTGTAGGACAGTGATGAATGAGCCGCAACGTAGGTTCTGTTTCTTTAGAATAAATAAATAATTGAATAATTAATAATAAGGCTAGTCGAAAGCAAGCATCTCCAAGATATAAAAATATAATAAGAACTAGCAAGCAATTCAAGACTTATTGGGAAACATAATAGACCAAATTCAAAAACATATAAATTTGTTACTTCGGTTTAAATCTAAAAAAAAAAAAAATCGAATAAATCAGTTGCTAATATTTAAAATTTTTCCAAGATGCGAAATTATTTATGAAACTAGGAATGGTAATTATTTGTCAATTTAAGACATATTCGTTAAATTAAATGAGAACAGAAAGAAAGAGATATTTTACATTCAATTGAGAATTCACAACAAATCAATAATAGTCTTGGAAATATACTTTGTCACATATATCTTCACCGCAATCTTTGCTAGAAGATTGAGACTTGCGACATAAAAACAAGATTTTGCTCAAATGGTTTTCAACATCAGACAAAGTGATTGCGGACATGTTGAATGTAGCCATCCTATCATTGAGTTATTTTCAATTGTTACTGCGCTATATATAGCTCCTAAAGATGCAAATAGACAAATATAATGACATAACAGACCGGCTAGTACACATTCTTTACATTCTTTTTAACAGCCTTTTATGAACCAGTAATAGAATTGGATGGAAAAATATGCCTTTAGACCTATAACACATCAAATGCAATTGAATTACTAAAGATGGTACCGACCTATAATTAATTTCACAAGTCCTCAAATATTGTGGATTTTTTGAATGTAATTTCAATTATAGTTGTTGACTTAATTGTTTTTTGTATTTGCCGAAAATAATTTCGGCGGCCTTAATTATTTTCGGCGGCCTTAATTATTTTCGGTTGCCGTAATTAGTTCGGCTGCCTTAATTATTTTTTGCTGCCGTAATTATTTTTATATGCCGAAATTAATTATGGTATTCGCGTTTAAAGTCAAATGTCCGTGAAAACTTCTACAAAATTTTTGTAGAAGTTCTCACGGACGTTTGACTTTAAACACGAATATCTCGATGAAGATCGATGCTATAAAAATGAAACATATTTCATCTCGTAGCTAAGAACCAGGGCTTTCGATATATCATAGAAATATTATAGTAGAAAATTGCGTAAATCGCGAGCAAATTCAAAAAAAATAGATTTATATTTTAAAATTGAGGATCGAGATAACTAATAATTTCGGCAGTTATAATTAATTACGGCAGCCTAAAATAATTTCGGCAACCTAAAATATTTTCGGCTTTTGAAAATATATGCCGAAAATATTTTCGGCATTTCGGCATGCGTAATTTCGGTACAACTATAATTCAGGAGTTACGGCATTTCGGCCAGACCGTAATTATTACGGCACAGTAATATAAATTCCGTAATAATGCCGTAATAGCCGTAACTTTATCTATTGCCGTAATTTATAAAGCAGCTGCGCAACAATTAATTATGTCATATAATTTATATGTAACGTTATTTTTTTTTTTAATAAAATATTTTTACTAACTATTAGTAATAATAATAGTAATAATAAAAATAATAATATTTAATTACGGCTGTAAAGTTACGGCCATAATGTCGTAAAATAATTAAGGAATTACGGTTTTAAGGCAAACAATACGGCATGTAACCGTAAAAGTATAGTTGTGAACTTTTGTTCAGAAATTTTTGAACATTCAAAATTTCTCTTCACAATGATGGTTCTTTCCTCGATTGGACGATTTGCTTAAGTTTGTCAATATAAATTTTAGTACAACTCTGGATGGTGATATTTCAACAACCAGAGATTCTGTTAAAATAAATCATAACAAAAATCAGTAATAATCAAAAATAAGACAAAACATTTTATTAAATCAATGGTCATTGCTAAGTCAATGTAAAGTACATATACAATGATACTTTTTCATTCTTAATTTTGTATAATAATGTCTTGATTTGGATAATAAAAAAAGGTTTAACTAATAATTATGAAGAGTAATCAAACTTTCTATCCCTTTAAATTCTACCATATGCACTAGTAAGATAAACGGGAAGCCAAGAAAAACCGCGCCTGTTAGTTCTAAAGCTCTCCCAGTTGGTAGTAACATTTACGTATCGTAATGGTATTCGCATTCAAAATCTATAGTTGACAGGAAAGTATCTTTTACTCACAAAATTACAAAATTTCAAAGATTATATTCAAAAATCAAAGGTTGAAACCTTTTCAATGTCAAAAACGAAACAAATAGATAAATTCTCAATAAATCTTAAGAATGAATAATTTCTTTTTACTACCAAATGTTCAGACAAGAACTTATTTATTGTTATTGAATCATCTAAAGGTATGATATGTTGTAATCGGATTAAAGCTGAGATGTTGTCGATTGACCAGAATTATCAAAACGGCCAGATTTATTAAACTGTAGATCCTTTAAAATTATTTTAAGATACAAAAACATTTATTTTATGATTTATTTTGCATAGAACGTAATATTCTGGAGTATTATGCCTTATAAAATTTTCTGATGTATATTAAAATAAAATAAAAAATATCTAAAAAATGAAATTTAATTTAGTTTATAAAATTATCAAATTGAAGAAAAATTAAATAAAGACCAATGACAGATTGGATTTCTTGAAGTAATAAAATATTTCAAATAGAAAACGAATAGGTAAAAATATAAGAAAATTATGTGATAATCAATAAAATAGATGAGCCATTTTAACTTTTTTCTAAACTTTATTATTGATAAATCAGTAATACATATACATTAAAGATCTACAACTAAAGACAATTGTGAATCGTAAATTATCATACTTATTACATGTACGTGTATCTCAATTATTACAGATTTTGCAATCAAAAATTTGCAATTCTACAAGTTACAATTATCAAGTTCCAATTAATTTACAAGTCTTTAAAATTAATCTACAAATATACAAATTTAAATAAAAATTTTATCTATTAATTTTAAATGAAACAAATTACCTTGATGAGTTTTGAATTGTACGGAAATTGCTCAAATAAAATCCAAGACCGATAGTAAATTAATGTTGTAATAATTAATTTTGTTTGTTATTAAGATTCAAAAAGAAATAACTATATCCGTTACAGTTTCTTTTTAGGAAAACAATTTTCTATGAAAATTTCTGAACAAAACCTGATGATGGAATACTCAACAATTTAGTGGTATCCCTGACAAAAATTTGCACAATTATTCAATAAGCCCAAAGCCAACCTTTAATTTGGATACATTTAAGTTACACGGAACTTTCGAAAAACATTAATAACTCCAATTTTGGGTTTCAATGGCAGTTAAATTTATTGTTTTACAATAAAAATATTAATCCTAATTTCGACAGTGGGTTGTGTGTTATTTTTTGTTTTAAAGACCAATCCGTATATTATAATGAATGAAATAAATCAATACCATCACTACATACCAAGATTTATTCTACGGAACTTTGCTATTGACAATTGTGAGAGAGTATTTGTGGGTAGTAAGAAGATATTTAATCAGCACCGAAAATTTTGGCTAAAGAAAAGAAAAGGAGAACTTCTCCAAACTTATTATAGGGCTGAAAATGGACTGGGGTTCTCTAAAATTTCAAAAACCTATGGATACGAAAATATGTACAAAGATCTTAATCATGAAGACGCTGAGCATGTGGAAAAAAAACTAGCAAATCTTGAAGGGCAATCATCAAAAGTTATCAGAGATATTATCGAGGCATCCAAAGGAAAAAGTGATGTCATGTTGCTCAGGAAAGACCTTCAAGATCTACGCAAGTTCCTCTTCATTATGAACTATCGAAAACTCCATCGGCGGAATCAGTTTGCTAACAAAATTTTTGACCCTCCCACCTTGAATATGGTAGAAAATTTTATGAAGGAGCGTAATTTACAAAGTACTCGAGAAGTGTGGTTACAGAACGTCCGTGAAATACTAGAGACCCCGCATGAAGATGTCCCAGATAACCCGCGAATCTTTAGTTTAGATAGGTCAGATTACAAAACACGTATGATCGACTGTTTCCTCGCAATTTGGCAAGCTGGTGAAAATGATGAGTTGTAATGACCAGTAATGCATTTGGAATCTTTGAAGGAGTGAATGGGACGATATGTGGATTCCCATTTCAATTTGCCTTCCATTTTTTTATGTCATTTCTCCAAAGCTAATGTTGGTCCTCTGCCATTCTAGTTTCCGAAAAGAAATTGGACTTGATGCAGTACGCACAGTTATAGGACCTGGACGTCATTCAATATTTGAATATGTTCCCCATCCACCAGCAACTCCAGAATATGTTAATAATGTATTTGATGATTCATTTAAAACACAACTGGATGATAAATTTACTTTTCACTTTGTTAAAATTAATTCAGCCACTGTTCATCTTGTAAATGCTTTCATACTCAATGAGGCAAATCCAGACTTAGTTCTGTCATACCTTTCTCCTTCATATCTCTACAAAACGATTGTCAAGTATCATAAAAGTATAAATAAGCTTGGTGAAATTCAGGATTTCTCAAGTATGAAAAAGACTTTGTTCACGGCATTAAACAAAACCCATAAGGAAGACTTGAGTCTCCGGAAAAGCATTCCAAGAGGCCGCACACGTATTTGGCATGAATTTAAGATGGTTACAGTTACAGAATCTTGATTGCATGTTGAGGTATATTGTTCTTGCTTCATCTCACTTTCTTTTATCAAAGGCTTATAAGATATGTGAAAATGCCTCGTGACATGATATTGTTTTATGTTTTTATTGCATATATAAGTGAATTATACAATAGTATTAAAGTTTCTTTGGAATTACAATTTCATTAAATATCATTTTTCTTGAATAATAACTTTCTTATCAATTATCAATTATAAATTATACAGAATGTTATTAATGTATCTGATGCTCTTCTTCGGTTGTATAACTTTCAAATTCACGGTTATCCTCGTTCTATATTCACTTGAATTTGAACAAAAAATTTTAAAATTTCACAATTTTCATAATCTGAATTATCTGAATTCGAAAATTCGGATTTCCATCTCAATAAGAAATTTAGAACGAAATTTTATCTAAGTGCTATATTTAAAATTAGAGAATAAACATCAGAAGTTGGATAACGTATAAAATATTTATATAATAAAATATTATGATGTTACTTTAAATTGAATCTTAAGTTATTTTTGATTTCCCGAAAAATTGATTTTAGTATACAATAAATTGGCTCTTATGGTATTAGAGGAGACAAGTTTATAAAGTTTATTACTGAGAGAATAAGGAATTTGACATTATTATGCTTAAAAACGCGTCAATATGTCTCCGTTTGGTCAAAACGCGAAAATAATCATGCTTCTGATTGGTCAAAACGCGTGAAATATATTTTTTTTTATCCGAGAAATTTCTCTTTTCAATCCTTTTAACACAGTTGTCTTTTGGTTCCCTTTAGTAATAGTATTACTGTCCTTCTTTTTACAATATGCCGTGGATTTGTCTGTGTCCATCTACTAATTCTACATGAATTTGTTTACATCCAGCTTCTGCGATTTCTAATATTACTTAATTACTTCTGCTCAAAGTTTCTTATATTCTTTTTCTACTACTTTTGCTATTACTAACTTCACGCTTCCGTGACTTTGAATACCATTTCTATGACTTTAATAGTTCTGGTTATACTTATAAATATAATACATGCAGTGTTATTATAACCAAAAATTTCTTTCATTTTTTTTTTATTCTTTATTATTATTATTGTTATTACTATAAATGTATTATTATGTATTATACTTAATATTAAATAAGATAGAAATGTATTTTGAATGGTCTATGGTTAATTCCAAAAGAATTGTAATCCTCTAGAGGAAGTCATCCAAAGGGAAATGTTATATAATTAAACTTATATATAAAGGTCTGAAGATAGAATAACAGAAACAAATCCTAAAAGTTTTTAAAACAAAAATTGTCTTTTAAAAATAAAACAAAATTGTATCTTCCTATCTTTATATATTGTTCCCTTTGCCAAGTATTATAATTATAATTCTTTTAATACTTTTAAATTCAATCACTTACCTTCAGCAGTTAGATTGATACTGGTTTAGTTTTATATTTAGGTTTACCTAAGTTTAGTCTATTCTGTCTTCATCGTTATTATACATATAGTGATGTCTTTGATACTGCAAAACAAGTCAGTTCAAATATTTTATCTCCTAACAATGAGTCTGGAAACAAGTATTTATTATTTTAGTCTAGATTTTAATTTTCACGAATATAATTTATCACTTTTATTGTTTTTAGAAGACTCCTGAACCTTGAGATAAGCACATTGAGACAAAAAAACCAAAAGGAACATGCTACTTTGAGAATTGAGAAGAAGCGTAATTTATTAGTGACTGCAAACTAAGAAGCCATAAAAAATAATGGTTATAAGGCAGGAATCGTAAAAAAATAAATGGGTGCCCTTAATCAATCCAAAATACAACTATTCCTGCCATTTTTAATTCTAGTTTCTATCAACTTTATTTTTAACTTTACAATATTTACTTATTTGTTTCTCTTTTGCAGGAATTGTTGAATCTAAGGCAAATGATGAATTATATGATTTTCTTATGAGGTTCGGCGATTCTTTCAATAGCATTATTTTACTGAAATTGATTTCTTTTTTTTTGTAGGGCTAATTAACATTAATAAATATTTTAATGAATTGTGAACAAATTTCAAGTCCATTCAAAAATTGATGATTAATGCTTTAATAATGTAATTGGATATTCTCGTATTGATTTAGTAATGTATTTAATTTTAATATTATACATCCTTTTTTCAAATGTGAGAAAGAATAGAAAACAAGACCGTTCTTGGTATTGGATACTTCTTGGACAGAAAGGAAAAGACACCGCAAAAATCAACTAAATCAATTGACTTAATTTCAAATTGTACAAAGTTATTTCTTAATGTCTCATTATATGTATTCAGAATCACTGTTGCAGGAATCAATGACATGATAATCTTCTATTATTATCCAATTTTGCGTTAAAGTCATACTATGTAAGTAGTTTACATCTTGGCTTATGCAAATTATTATTATTCATACGCGGATTTGATTTCATTGTAAACAAAGAAAATCTATTGCATAATTGTATTAACCCTCTATTAATAACAATTCCTCGTCCTTCGAGTATTACAATGGATCTTTTTACATTTTGCATTTTCTCTGATTTTTTGATCAATGTATGTTTATAATATTTATTATGAGACTTAATTTAGAGATTTTGAAAGAATTTCTGACAAACTTATTCAGGGATGGTAAATGACTGAGTCATTTGATCATTTCCTCCTACGTGTTAAAAATGGTCATTTCGCATGACAGATATTTTATATGAAATGTTGTTACTATGAATGAAATAAAAAATAATAATATGAGCAAAGAGACACATAATTTTAGGGAGCAGCAAAAATGATAAAATTAATTGTTTTGTATTCAAAAATTAACTTCTCGTGATTTCGAAAACTAGTTTCATAATCTTATTTGTATCTCTAAGTAAAATTGTTCAACATATTTAGGAGAATCTATGTTTAAATTTTCATGCAGATTGAGCAAATATTCATGAAAAAATTATTGTTTTTTTAAAAATAGATTAAATCGTTAATTTCTGCAAATATTTGTTCATTTCGCTTGAAATTTTAACTGTACATTCTCCTAAATGCATTTAATATGTTTACTTAGAAACATAAATAAGTTTACGATTAAAATTATTGACTCTATATTTAGACTCATGGTCTAATAAGTTTATATTCCATTAATAAAAAATTTTTTGCCTTAATTGATAGCTTCAAATTTTACTTTAAAGTTTTAAATTAATACCAAATTTACAATATAAATAACACAAATATAATTGGTCAATTAACACTCGGTATAATTAGATTGTAATAAAGATAAAATGAAACTTGTTCAATAAATAAAGTGTTGGAAGAGAAAAATTTAATATAAAAACAGCGATATTTTGCTTATCTCAAATAATTCATTCTGTTCTTCGAAAATATAAATCTTTACGTTAAAATGATTCAAAAAAGTGCAATTTTTGCTGCCATCTTAATCTCTCGTGATAAATTCATCCCGTCATCAATATATTTACAGCAGAGCGCTTACATTCATTCCCATCTAAGTGCAATAAAATATTTACAGCGGAGTGCGTACGTTCATTCCCACCTAAGTGCAATAAAATATTTACAGCGGAGTGCGTACATTCATTCCCACCTAAGTGCAATAAAGGGAATTTCATTTTATAGAACGCTTCCGATCGTATGATAATAATGGATTTCTCAGTTACGAAAATAAATACATTGGATGAACTTTTAAAGAAGCGAATATGCACCATTTGGATCTGACACATGATTTAACTATTGATGATGTTGAAGAAGTTCTTAAAATCTTTTGTAAACTTATTATTATAAGGGTGTTAAATAGATCGAAAAAAAATGTAGAATAATTTTATTATTATTATTCATGTAATTTAAGATAATAATCAAATATTCAATGTAATAAAATTTGACTCAATGAAGTTATGTATGATGTATCGCTTTTATTAACGCGAGAAATAATATTTTCGAATGACCATATATGAATGTTTTTATTGATCCTTTTTAAAAAAAAATAATACATCGTTATTATTAGTTTATTCAACTTTTTTCTTTAGGTAACTTGTTATAAGAAATTTTCTAGATCATAATTTCGTTTTTTATTTAATTGATTTTTTTTTTTAACCAACGGAGCCTCACTCCAAGATATTTATTATTTTGAAAAATAAATTTACAATTTATGAAACAATTAATTATATAGAGGAGTTTGCTAAAATTAAATTAATAATTTAAGGCACGGCCCATCGATTTTTTGTTTAATTGCTTTTTTTTTTATATTAAGAGAATTTTCTAATTCAATAAGTTCTTAGACAAATACTAAATGGTAAATAAATGTTAGTATTAACGTATTGTAAAATGTAAGCAACAATGATTAAGTGGGTTACAACCTTCCATCATAATGTTTGCTTTTTAAAAATGAACTGCAAGTGTTTAATTGTTGAATACAAATAATCTGCATTGCAACTATTTACAATCCTGCAATTTACAAATTTTACAAATATTTACAAATATTTATCTTTGATGAGTTGAAGCATAAGAATCGCTCAAATCATTCGCAGTTACACTTCATACTTCAATTTTCGATCTTTAATAATCTTTATTAAAAATCATTACATACAAAATTATTATCTTTACCCATTGTATATTTTAAAAATTTTATTGAATTTTGTGATATTTCACTAATTAAAATTACTAGAAATTACTGGTTATATTGTTAAACCATTTACCATTGTTTACATTTATCTTGTTAATATTATTATTTTAACGTTCATTATTTGTATTACAATTATTAATTTTTTTTTTTTTGAACAAGTGTATAATTCACATGAATTTAATGCAAAAAATTCCTTATCATCAATAAAAATATGTAATAATTATGCAGCATGTTATAATTACTAACAATTTTTCCAAAATTAAGTTCTTACATTATTGCATTATCTAATATTGTGTTCTAATATCTCGCGAATAATTATTTTCTTTCTGGTAAATAATACCAAAATAAGCGAATTATCATTATATTCGACAAAAATCTTTACCATATGAAACTTCAAATAGAATGAAAATTAATCTGGGGAAGCTCAATGTAAAAATTCTGCATAACATCATAATTTTCTAAGATATTTTCGTAACGAAGAAATTCTTATCAATCTCTTTGCAATCACAAGATCTCATATGACATGTAACTTTATTCAGAAGTTGTACAGATGCAGCAATTCATGTATGATAATAAATGAAAAAAATAAAAGTAAATTTGAACAAATCTTCCTGCTGCATAACGGGAAGAATGAAGTGTAACGTTTACATTTTTCAAATTTGTGGTTTGTAAGGAATTATTTGTTTTATTTTACAAACGGTATCTTGACATTTCTGGCTCCAGATGATGTTTATGATGTCAAAAAAAATAAATTATTTCCTAGGTCGGCGAATATCTTTTTTGTGTATGAAAATTATATAATTTTGTAAAATTTGCTCGCGTAAGCTTGCTCAAATGAAGTGGGAGAGAAAAAATGGATGAAGTAAAGGACGTTGTAAGGGTTTAGGGAGTTAATCCAGAATAAGTCATATCCGACAAAAAAATTCCAAGTCGGTCAAGGTTGTGAGACATTCCATTTTTAACTAATCTTATAATAAGAAAGCTCCGCGTTGTTCCCATAAAATTTGACACAAAAAATATTTTTATGCATTTTACACCACAGATTTGTCTTATTTATCTTATTTATCAATGAGTCATACAGATACAGTACAGTTTACAGATACAGTACCGTTTATAATAAGAAATCCTTTCTTGGACAAATTGATATTCAACGGTTAAGCCATTTTTGTAAAAGTACCCCAAACGATATTAAAAAGAACCCCAAACGATATCTTCAATAAAAGAGGTACCGTCTTATCAGTAAAATCAAAAAAAAAAATGCTTAATCATTCAAGGAGATAAATATCGTGTTACTGAATACAATTGCAAAAATGGTCAGGGCACTTTAATAATAATACTAAATAATGCATCCTTTATCACGATGTCAATCAATAATAATTAAAGAAAGGAATCATTGAGATTTGTTTAACTGTGAAAAAGCAAAGGATAAACAATAATTTTATGAACGCATTGTATTGGAACACAATACCTGCAGTAAACAACACCAAAAAAAATAAAAAAAAAAATGAATAATAAAGCGCACCAGTAGAATTGATTAGAAAAATTGAAATAATTAAATTGTGTGACGACATTCAAAGGAAAAAGATTAGTTAGAGAATGTGGTGTCAGCTGTTATTTCGGGGATTTTTTTTTTTTTTTTTTTTTCGAAAATCTGTAAAATCTGTGCGGTTTTTTTGGTTAGGATTGGATCATTATAATTCAATAACAAATTACTATAATTTTTCTCGCATCTGTCATTCACTACACTGTTGATTACACTCACAACAGATGTCATGCACTCTTCTTTTCTTCTAGGAAGAATTTTCGATCAAAATTCCAGGCCACGCAAAATAATTTATTATTAATTATTTATTCATATTTTTCATATTAAATTTTTACCAAAGTTATTATATTTTATTATTACCATTCTATTTTTATGTTATTTTATGTTATTTTTGCCTCATTCAAACTATAAATACAATAAAAATTAATTTGTTAATAATAAAATACAACTATAAATGTTTTTGATAAACATTAATTTCTGGAGGAGGCTAAGCTAAATTTTTTTTTTTTTTGCCTTTTGGACCAATCAAGATTTGACAAGATATAAGCAAATTAACCTTGAAATACTTCAGGGATCAATTTATCCGTCGTGTCATATAACATTACAACCTCCTAAATTTAGATTTTGGAAATTAGGATCATATGCTTTTCATACTTACCAAAAGCTCCGATATGAAAATCTTTTTTATTACCCTCTTTCGTATAATTATATAATTTTTGGAATTTATTGAGAATTTTTGAATTTGCAGTAAAATCTTAACAAGGAAATGGATCCTGGAAGAATATTTTTAATACAAAGAAAATTAACTTTGCCGCCCTCGGATGACACAATCAAATGATTCAAATGAAGCAGATCAATATTGTTCTTTTATTTACCCCAGATTTTATTTCTTTATTTCTTTTGAAACATTGTATAACGTCAAAAAAATAATATCAAAATATCAAAGATCAATTAACTCAAGTTTGTTGACAGGTTTTTTTTTTGTAAATTCGGGGATCTTATTGTCAACCCTAATGTGACTTTTCTTTTAATTCCTTAGTTCAATGTTCCCAATTTATTTTAAAAATAAATAACAAAATGGTGGCTATGTTACATTGGTGCAACTTAAATATTCATTTATCTTGACATCTTTTAATAATAAACAATATTGGGGGAGTTTTTGATGTACTGAAATTCATAAATTTATATTTTATCATTATAGTATAATCCATTATACAGTATACTACATAAACATCTTGTTTTACCTTTTTTTTTACTTTTTTTATTCGAATTATATTAATTATATTGCGTGAGACAACAGATTTTATTTGAAACGAATTTAACTTTTTTTTTTTTTTAAACTACTCCCAAACTTGTTGACAATCTGACCAAATGAAGAGAAGATTACGGGTTCCGCCATCTGCATATATTATAAACCAAAGAATTTATCAACTGGGTTGTATAGTCCCTAAATCATTTAAAAACCCCATTTTTTCATTTTTAAATCACCGTGCCACCCCCTCATAAACTAAAAAAAAAACCGGGACAATTAAACTCTGCACAGCAACAAAAACTACACTTTAATCCGCTTACCAGTACATCCAGTACATTTGTAAACAGATAGACAAATTTTCGAGAACTTTATTACCTCTGGTCGATTTCATACTAATGGCTAACAACAATAATAGTCAACCTGCCTCTAATAAGGAAACATTAAACTCTCAACCTATTCAATATAACAACATTGGAATGCCTTTACCTAGTCAACTAGAAAAATTAGAGGTTGGTATTTATTATAAAAATAGGTTATCGAAAACAATTTCATCATTATTTGTAAGTTATCTGTCGAATATCGATAATGATAAATGAATAATCTTTCTATGAAATGATTATAAAAAAAAAATCGATAATTATTTCGATTTTGATTTACCAAATCGATGAAATCCAGCCATTTATTAAAAGTTATAAAATAATTAAATAATCAAATTTCTAACAAATTTTTTAATTTTGATAATAAGGCTGAATTTGATAAAAAAGCGAAAAAAGTTATCAAACGAAAACCACTAGAAAACGAAAAGGAAAAATTTGAAACGGGTAAAATGAATAGAAACAAAGAAATCGAAAAGGAAAAATTAGAATCGGGCAAAGTGAGTAGAAACAAAGAAATTCCATCCAAACATTCAAGCTTCCGAAACATTCAAGTTTCCCAAACGTTGAGCCTCAGGGTGTGAATCTTACCGATTACACTGTATTTGATTTATTATTAATAGAAAAAGTTAAAAAGTCTTCTCGAACATTATGACTCAAAAGCCAAATACGAAGAAGGACTAGAAAGAGATGTATCAAAACTTCAGGGTAAAATTCAAAATATGTTAAACAAATATGTAAAGGTATGCATTTTATTTCTTTTTATATACGCGATGATTATTGATTCTTTTCTGCGCTACATGTATTTATTATTTATTTCTTTTTCTCTCATTCAATAGTCACCATCACCTCAACCTACTACACCGTCACCACCAGAACCGTCAGTTGTAAACCAATACAGCAATTATTTCATAATTTTATGGAATAATTTAATATCGATTATCGTTTCCCCATTCATACTTTTAAAGAAAGCACTTGAAAAATGTTATTACAATATAAATTGGACAATACTATTATCCCTAATATTGATAATAGAGTTTGCTGTTATTGGACTTATTTGGACGTAAGTTTATTTTTAATTTTTTTTTTTTAAAAAAAAAAAAAAAAAAAATACTCGTGTTTATTTATTTATATAATTTTTTATCTTATTTTCTTATATCATTTTATTTTTCTTGTCAACAGAGTAAAAAGATCGCATCATACACACTTGTACGCTGAACCGTACGAGGCTGTAGTACATGGAACCTTTGGAGTAGACGAAACATCATGGAATATATTGGGATCTATAATATCATCGATACAGGATTTCTTCGCAGAAATGATGAACGGAGGTCGCGGGTTCGGCAGTCCGGGTTATGATGGATTCGTACCGATATGACTTATACGAACAATTGTTATCAAACAGTAATAATTAATAATTTAACCTTACCTTTTCCTCTCTGTTTATTTTCCGTTTATTTCCTCATTTATTTTCCTTGTTTATCTTCCTTCCCGTTGAATTCTGATATTTTTTATTAGAAAAAAAGAGAGATGTCCAAATTGCATTATTGTAAACAAGGGTAACACATAGTTATACACGTTTAGACTTGTATCTTTTTTTTTCACTTGTAAATATTTTTGTCATTTTTGGATCCCTTTTTTTGTTTAATATTTTTTCTTTGTATTTTTTTTTTAGAATGTTATTTTATTTTATTTTTTTTTTAATTTTGTACACTTCATACAATTCATAAACTCACATTTTTGCATTTAGTTCACACTTTCGCATATAAAATAATACACATTTCAACCTTTTTTATGTACACTACTTTTTTTTCTTTATTATACATTCTTGTTCTTGTCACATTTTGTTCTTGTCACACTCATGTCACACTCTTGTCACATTGATTTTTTCGATTCGGTATTAAACAATAAAATTTGAAATTTTGTAAAAGGATCTATTTATAAATTAAATAGTTCCTTATAAATTCGTGCGATTTCAAGATTTCAAGTAATATGTCTTTAAATTGATTATGTATCATGTCTTCTAATGAATCGGAGACTCTTCTCGGTTAAAAATCATACTTAATCAATAATTTGTCAATTTTAATAAAATTAAATTTACGTTGATTAACTTAAATTATCTTATCGCGTAATTTGAATAAAACCATCGATCGAAACTTTAAAATCAACAAACATTCATATTGACATTATAAACCTTTGCCACGCTCTGTACACGTGCGTGCAATGCGCAAACTATTTATTTTATAGCCTCTTTGGGTAAATTTCACTTCTTTTTGACCTCTTTGGTAAGTTAATTATATTATTTACCATAACGATAAGATTATTCAGTGTCACAATTCTATAATCGTTAAGTAATCTTAAAGTTAATTCTAAATCGTTAAAAATCTATATTTAGTATTTATTTCAAAACGACACATTTTCGTTATATCAAATCCGTCAACGTTAATTTATGCAGATGACAAATTATAGTTTACAAATAGATGCATATATATCATCATTTAAACGTCATAAGCGTGAATGTCATAAGCGTGAAAGTGCGGAGTGTGTGGAGTGTGGAGGAAATATTTGTTTCCAAATAGATCTTCAACTTTATTATGTTAATTGTTTTGCTCATCATTATTTAAAAAGAACGAATTATCTGTGATTTTAGAGAAAACAAACAAATAAACATTATTTTAATTTCTCAATCAATCAACTACAATATAGTTCAATATAGTTCGGGACAATTACATTCTAATAATCAGCAAAGAACATATTCAAGTTATAGTTCTCTCTAATCAATTAATAAATTAATTTAGTAATAGTATTGTTGTAAATTTTTATTTTAATAATGGACTCCTTGAAAATCACAAAAAAATAAGAACATAATGAATTTTGGTAATTTATTTCAATGGATTTCTTTTTTTATTGAGTTCAATAATACTTTTTAAACTTAAATGTTAGTAACAATTGTTTAAAGTTTTATATTTTCTTACTGATAAACAGATTATATAAATGCTTCGTTTTGTTGTTTATTTTTAGAATTTCTTTTTATAATTATATAATCAATTTGAACATTGCTCTTTAAATGTGTGGTCACAAAATAAGAAAACAGTAAAGAAGTCAAATGACCACTTAAAAATAATACTTACATATAATACGTTCTTTTTTTTTTTGAGGTGCGTAAAGGGAAAACAAGGTTCAAATTTAGGGCGGCTTTTTTTCACCTTATTTGGTATCATAAATCCATGAGGACTATTTTTGTGCGAATCTGGAATTGATTTACTGAATGCTTGTTGTAATCTTTGTAATCTTTAATTAGCAAAAAATTTTATTCGACAAATAAGGACACTTTACTGCCTTTATCTTCATTCTTATTTTTTTTATCTTATCAGTTGTTTATTATTAAAACCAAACGGAAAATAAAGTCACGTGTTTATAAATAAATGTTTTTTTTATTGTTGTAAAATAGAAAGTTTACTTGCTAATACATTTATTTTTAACTCCATACAAGACAAATGTTAGGTAAATATTCAAAAGAATAACAGATTGAAGAAGTTATCAATGGTTTTGATACAAATTCTCTTGGATAATTTGAAAATTCAACATGAAATAGATAAATAGAGAACTTAAAAAATTTCACAAAATCCAAAATGAGTTATCCGTTCTTACAGATTTAGTCGAAATAGGTATTTTAAAAAATAAATAACCTGTATCTAGACACGAAATTTTTTCAAATATAGTACACTGTCCAAAGTAATTACTACAAATATGAATTGCTTGTAAGTATATTTTTTAGGGAAAAATTAAATTAACATTTTTTTAATAGCGATGTGCACTTGGAATAAAATTTGTATCTTTCAGTATTTATTTTTAAATACAATAATTTAAATAAATATTACTATTTCAAAAAAAAAATTTATTTATTCGAGACTTAATTTCTATTTTTTATTTATAATTTCCGGATGAAATTGTAATACATATATTTCCTGCAGATATAAGCAAAACCCGAAGGGATATCCCTCAAGCACCATTAACATCTCTATCTATTTTTTATATTGCAATAAATCTTGCATTTATATGTTTCTGATCTTCCAACGTTCTGACTTTTCTATACCAACTACATATCTTTGATGTGTAAGCTTCATTTTGAATTGTCACATGGTTTCCTTTCTCTTCTGCTTTTGAAATTAATCATTGTCAAAACTTGTAATGAGACCAATAAAGTATCTTTCTAACTATTTTCCTTGTTATCTTTCATGTTTTTCTGTTCACCATATCTGAAATCTCAAAAGGAAGATAAAAATTATATCAAATTCATCAGTTAAGAACTTAATTGTTTTTTGATGAATTTTATTCTAATCTTTTATCACATACAAAGATGGCTTTGTTGGTATGTAGTGCTTTTTTCATTTTTCATTTTGATATTGAAAAAACCAGTCTATCTTTTTTTGATATAAACAAAAGATATACCCTATATAAAAAGATGGTACCTGTAATTATGAATTAAGGAGGATTTCAATAGTAAAAAATTTGCAATTTTCACAATTCACAATTCACAATTATCCGCAAGTCCACAATTGTTTCACAAGTCTACAATTGTTCTGCAACTGTTTCACAAGTTCACAATTATTCTACAAGTCTAAAATTATTTTTATAAAAAATTTCTTGATTTTAATCAAAAATAAACTAATTGTTTTTAGTTAATAACTATTCAATTTTAATGAAACAACTATCAAAATGTTTATCTCAATGAGAAGAATTGAATAAGCTATAGGTTCTAAAAATTAAATTACAGTTTATAGAAATAACTTTATTTAATTAATTGAATTTTAATTATTAATTAAATAAACTGTTTTTTAATAACTTAACATTAACACTGGTCAAATATAAAAGAATCATTGTACCAAATGATAATTCCTATATTAAAAATTGAAATTCCTATACTATAGATTAGCTAAAAATCAGTAAAAATTAACTGTTCTATTGCATCCTATATTATAAATCAGAATTTTTTTTTAATATAACATATCTTTTATATTTGACCTGTATAAGATTATCTGATGAAACCTATTTTACAATTTGATAAAAAGTAAAACCTATGTTTTTTCAAAATTTTAACTATAATTTAATATAGTTTCACTGGTTATATGTATTTATTATAGTTTTGACTTTTGATAAGTTGTATCTAATTTATTAATAAGTATTTAATAAGGTTTCATTAAAGTTTTACCTTTTGCCAATTTTTCAAGTTAACAAAATTTAGAGTTTTCACCTAGCAAGATTACTTAATATAAAAATATTTAATTGAGATGAAAAAATATCATTTTGAAGTTAAAAATATGAAGATTTCAAAAATAGAAATATTATTACACAAAAGTTTACAATTAATTGTGGAATTATGAATTTGTATATAATTCTATTTAAAAAATTTACAATATTAAGTATATTATTTTTAATCTTATATTAAATTTTTTCATTTTATCTGTATGAAGAATATCATAAAAAAAAACTCTTTCCAAAACAAATAATTTTGCAACAAAACTGCAGTAAAAATTTTTTCTGTCGAAAATAGTTTTTAAATTTTTATTTTTATTTTATTTTATCAAAATTTCAGTCATTTGTCCTTTAATAATAAACGGACACACTCTATAATATGAGCGTTAGCTCAAATACCAGGGGCAAAAAAAGCAAGAACAACTCAGTCCTGAAGCCAAATGTTATTGGCGAAGTTAAATTTAACCCAACAATGAAAAAGGCAAAACCAGATAAGAAAAGTAACAACAAGAGAAATAATATGCCAATGGAAGAAGCAAATGCTGAAGCTTCAGGAAGTAAGATAAACCCACAGATAGT